>MKEJ01102187.1:0-12048 GCA_001753735.1 Embelia ribes | reverse complement strand
TAAATGTGAATAAATGTGATACAAAAATGAAAAATCGTGAAGAACCAGTGCAAAGAATCCATGAAGAACTTGAGCAGAACTCGTAACAAACTCATTAAGAACTCGTGACGAACTCGTTAATAACCTGTGACGAACTCGCGCTGAGATCGTGATGAAATCACTTTCTTCCCCATTTCTTCACGAGTTATTCACAAGTTCTTCAATTCGTGAAGAACCCGTGAAAAAGAAATCGTGACAAAGCCGTGAAAAATAATGAAATACTATAAAAATAACTTATAACATCCCACATACATTACCACTATGTGCTGATTTGTAGAAAGAATATAAGTTTGAGCATTCCGTGTAACCCTAGACACATATGATGTGTGGCGAGTGAGAGATAACTTACATGTTCCAACTTTGATGATCAACCGAGAGAGAGAGAGAGAAAGAGAGAGAGAGAGAGAGAGAGATGAGCAGCGACAGAGAGATGAGCAGGAAAGAGAGAGAACGTGGGGTGGGAGAAGTTGAAAAGTGAGAGAGAATGTTAGTGGGTCTGGGAAAAAGATATAGACAATGACATTTTGGACATTTTACAACCCAAAAAGGTCATTTTACAATCCAAGAATGTCATTTTTGCAAAAATTATTGGACTTGAGTTATTTTTGCAATTACACCACTTATTGAGGTCATTTCGTCAAATTTCCCTAATAATTGTTGGCACAATTGGACTAACATAAGAGGGTAAATAAATAAATTAAAGAAAATGCGGTTGGGATTTATTGTGTTGGTGATTAATTTTGAACGTTAAAACTAAATCAGTTATTCTCCCCCATTATTTTGTTTTCCCTCCCATCACCACCACAAATACTCAATCAAATCAAGCGGTTAGTTTCCTTGGAAGGTAAATATCTAAATCAAAAAAAAAAAAAAAATGCAAGAGTGAGAAATGACTTTTGAGCTATATATATACAATTTTAAAATAAGAAAATTGGAGGTATTTTTATAATTGTATAGATTAGATTCTATTTCTGTGACTAAAAATTGTGTCTCACGGTGATACCATTCTTAATAATATTTAAAAAATCTTGAATCGTCTTCTTTTTTTTATATAGACTCTTTATTAGATAAATGTCAATTATTTATCAGTTCCAACAAAAAAGCTACTTATAGATGTATTCGTAGGAGAAATTTCTAGAACTTATCTGTTTCTCCCTCTGGTTTTATGTTCGTTGCTCTGCCTCTATGTTAGAGGAACAACTCTAACTCATCCATGCGAGCATTTGATTGCACATACACATATACATGGGTTTTATAACCCTTGTGTCATGGATAGAACCTAATATTATGGATTTGGAACACCTTTTTGTTACAAATGCTTAATGTGGTCTACTTGCATTAATTTTCTACCAGTAATGCCGAAATATTAAATTTTCAACCCGAGCATTTCGCCAATGATAATAGTGAAAATAATTTTATTTTTATAGATAGTTTGCCACTATTAGTGGCTAATTGTATAAGTTTTTGTTTTTGTTTTTTTTTGGTAAATCACCAAGACTGAGATGAGGTGCAGCGGTGAACGAGGATTGAGGTGGAGTGGCAGCGACGGTTGGGCTCGGCTAGGCTGTTGACTCTGGTAGAGATACGACTGGAATGTGGACGAGGAGTGGCGAAATTAGGTCTGGTCATTTTGTAAAAATACTTTACTTTAGGTAAGTTATTATTTAATATTCATATTTATTACATCTTGCGTAGAATTATATATATTTTGATTGTTTTATTCATGTATGATAAAATACAATGGAATTGCTAACTTAAACCAAACCAATAATTAAATTTGCTGTTAATATAACTTCGTCTTACCGTTATTCTATTATTACTATCAAATTTTAAAACATCTAATTGTTTCCTAAATTTTACTCAACAAATATGCCCAAAAATTGAATTTTTAAACCATATAAGAAATTAATTATTTACGTAGCAGGTGGGGCCGGATCCAGAAACTTGAAAAAAATAATGGGCACATGAAATAAGCCATAGTTTGCATATCACCACATCCAAGTTGAAACTCAGATTGCCCCCCAAAACTATGGGGGTAAACAGCTGCAAAATACACACTTTAAGGAAATAAAGTAAAATTTATAGGACATAAGTGACTTTCTTGAAATAGTCAGAAACCTTACTGGGGCAAACTGTAATTTACCCTTTTTGATATGTGCATATGGGTTTAGAGTTTGATGTCAAATATTAATTGCCATTGCTATTAGCAAGCAATGTAAGATATGATCTTTCTACTTCGCCATTAATATTGGCGAATTATATAAATTTTATATTTTTTTTTATTGACAATGCCGAATTATTCTAAAATATTTTGCTATTACTAGCGACGAATTAAATCAGATGGACCATATTTGGCATATTTGCGGCCCAAGTGTCCCAAAATTTGTAATATTGAGGTCCATCTTTGCCACGTGGTTAAAAAACCCCAGATGTTGTGGACATGAACCTGCGTCCTTGAGAATATAAACATGTTTGTGTTTTGATTCTCTAAGCACATATAAATTTCCATCCACCAATCTTTTCTCATTTAAAAGTTGTCTTTGGTACAAACCCTAGGATAGAGGAATAATTTTTTCTCGTCCATTCCATGGAAATGATTTGCAGATATATACATAGATATGTAATGCTTTTCTAATATAAATTTCCATTCACCAACCTTTCCTCATTTAAAAATTTTGTCTTTCTTACAAACTCTAAGATAGAGGAATGATTTTGTCTCGTCCATTCCATGGAAATGATTTGCAGATATATATATGCATATGTAATGTTTCTCTAATATTTTATAAGCCTTACATGACTTGTATTATTTAACTAAGTATCATCTGAAGTATTATGTTTACTATTCCATTTTCTAATATGATTGCATTATCAATGTTTGTGTCAATTTGAGGCCATTCCCAAATTCTTATTGGAATTTCATGATTGTTTGCAGACTCTATGTCAGAGTAACAATTCTCGGGTACAAGAGGTCGAAGTCGAACTAGTACCCAAACACCTGACTAATTCAGATCGAAGGGGTGAACACAAAGGAGGAGGTGACCTCGTACCGGGGGAAGTGCATGGCTTACATATACAAGGCCAAGGTAAAGAAGAATGGATCGCACTATCGCTGCATTTGGGGAACGGTCTCAAGGCCTCACGGCAACAGTGGTGTTGTTCGAGCTAAGTTCAGGTCCAATCTCCCTCCTATATCCATGGTTCGTATCTGCAATTAGTTCTTATAATTTATTGTAATTGCGTCTTTTATATGGTACTGTGTCTTTTCTCTGTGAGAATTATGAATACTCGTAAACGAAATAACTGTTATTTTGCATGGAAATGGGGTTAGGGTTTTCATGTACCCCAACAACATCTAAGGGAAATGATGCTAGCTGCCGCTTTTATGTTGTATGATAATGTTTACTTGAATTATTTAGGAAAAGTGCGATTTATAGATGGAAGTTTTAGTTGTTGTGATGTGTGGTATTATAGTAAATGAATATATTTGTGCAATTCTTATTGGAAAAACTAGATGATTTAAGTAGGTGTTGTGCAGATGTCTCAAAGTCCCAACTTGATCATATATGGTTTAGTTGCTTCAACAAAATGTGCTTAGACCTTTGGTTCTTATTTTTCAAGAAATCCTAATTTGTTGCTTCGGTAGTTAGATTTTCACCCGTGGGAACAGTGTGACCCAAGTCGCATGAAACTATAATGAATATTCTAGGAAATTGAACACTGCAAGAAAAATCCGGATCAGCAACGAAAAATTTGCGATGGAAAAAATTCGATGCAAATTGCAATGGAATTTGGGACGAAAATATGATTTGTAACGGATTTAGAGATGGAAATAAATCGTTGCCAATTCCGTATTAACATCCGTTGTAGAAACCATTTTCGATTTAAAAATAATTAAAAAAAAACATTCCGCTGCAAATTCCGTTGCAACGTGTTCTCCATGGCAAATAATCATTGGTAATATTGTTGCACTTTTTTCCGTTGCTGAATCCGTTGTGCATATCCGTGACAAATTCCGTTACACAATAATAAATAAAAAAATAATATATTTTCAAATTTTTGAAACGGATTTTGCAACGGATAAATAAAAAAAATATTTTTTTAAATTTGGATATGGAATTAGCAACGGATTAAAAATTAATTTTAAATTTAGCCATGGCTTTTGCAATGGAAGGGTACCAATTGATTAAAATAATAATCCGTCGCACAAATATAATTATAAAAATTAGTTTATAATATAAATACAAAATAAAATATAATTAGCAACGGATTATGCAACGGATGCATGATAGGCCGTTGCAGAATCTGTGGCAAAAATATAATTATAAAAATATTTAAATAGTTTATAATATAAATAAAAAAATATAATATAATGAGCCACGGAGTTTGCAACGGATGCATGATAATCCGTTGCGGAATCCATAGCAAAAATATAATTATAAAAGTATTTAAATAGTTTGTAATATAAATAAAAATATGAAATACAATTAGGCACGGATGTTGCAACCGTTTATCATGCATCCGTTGCAACATCCGTGGCAAAAATGTAATTATAAAAATATTTAAATAATTTATAATATAAATAAAAAAATAAAATATAATGAGCCATGGAGTTTGCAATTGATGAATGATAATCCATTGTGGAATCTGTGGTAAAAATATAATTATAAAAGTATTTAAATAGTTTATAATATAAATAAAAATATGAAATATAATTAGCCACGGATGTTGCAACGGATGCATGACAAACTGTAGTAGAATCCATGGCAAAAATATAATTATAAAAATATTTAAATAGTTTATAATATAAATAAAAATATGAAATATAATTAGTCACGAATGTTGCAATGGATGCATGATAAACCATCGCAGATTCCGTGCCAAAAAAATAATTATAAAAATATTTAAATAGTTTATAATATAAATAAAAAAATAAAATATAATTAGCCACGGATGTTGCAACGGATACATGATAATCTGTTGCAGAATCCGTCGCAATAATATAATTACAAAAATATATTTTAAATTTAGACACAAATTTTGCAACAGATTAAAAAAAAAATTTTAAATTTAGACACTGATTTTGCAACAGATTAGATGACTATGCTCATACCTCCTTCATTTTCTGAATAAATCACTTTGAGTACCTTTGTCACCAGAACATAGGGCACATTTTAGCAAAAACAATCAGGTAAGCAACATCTATCAACTCTTGCAATTTCTTTACTTGTAAACATTTTTTGAAATTTCAAAATGTATAACTTAATTGAGTAAATTTATTTCTTTTGAAATTTTTTATTTTGGATACTATTCTTATTTTTACGAAAGTCAGTTTAGTTCTATCAAAGTCATTTTAGTTCTTGAAATTTTTAATTCTTGGATGCCATTCTAATTTGTATCAAAATTATTTGATTTTTCAACATATGGCACTTTGTTTGTGACCCATTTTATACTAAATTGTTACACATTTTTTTGTATAAAGTTTTCAAAAATGTATTGGGAATTGCAAATTGCAAAGCATCTATATCTTTGTGCCATATCCGTTACTTAATGTACTGATCTTTTACATCATTAATCGGTGGCCATAGAACATTGTATTTATTAATTGAGTTGTAATTTTAGAAACACATATCTCGGTGGCAAGACTTGCAAAATATCATATCCCACTTACAACTTCAAAATCTCAATATTATAAGTATATATATATTCGTTGAATAAATGGTTTAATTTTATAAGAATGATCGGCAATATTCATACATGCAGAGTGGATGAATATGTTGTTTCGGCAAATTGGTACCCTCTCGCCCCTTTCGCCGCCACCTGGGTCCCTGACGGATGACAAATTTATTTCGTTATTTTTTCATAATCCCCCTACCCCCCTCAATAAATTTGTTTTTATATTATTTATATTTTTGAACAATTTTATTGTATTTAATTATGTAAAATAATATTTTTTCTATTTTGTTTATGTTGATTCAATTGAGCAATTAATTATTATTTATTTTTTATTAATTTGTTTTACGGCATGACAAATAGAGGAATTAAAAATATTTTTTAATTTTTTTCGTATGTTTGCAACAAAAATTGCAACTGACATTAAAAATATAAAATTATCATAAATAATATTTGCAATGTTAAATGAAACGTTTATTTTTAAAATTTATTGTTAAAATTGCAACTATTTTATTATTAATAGAAACGGAATTTCCAATGACCATTTTATTATTAATTTTTTTAATTAAATTATTTTTTAATATTATATTTTGCTACGGATACAGAAACAGAATTTTGAAATGGAATTTACAACGGTCATTTTATTATTATTATTTAAAATTTTATTATTATCATCTTTTTATTTTAACATTATATTTGCAACAGATTTAGAAACAAGAATATAGCAACAGCATTTGCAACGACAACTTAGCAACCGATTTCCCAATGGATATTTAACAACATAAATTTAGCAACAGTTTTAGAAACGAATATTTAGAAGCGGATTTTGCAATGGAAATTTAGCAACAGATTAGGAAATGGAAATCTAGTAACGGATTTCGTAACGGATATTTAAGTAACAGATTTAGCAAAGAAAATTTAGCAACGGATTTAGCAACGAAAAATATTAATTCGTCGCAAATGCCGTTGGTAAAAAAACTAGCTACGGACTAAATAACCACGACTTGTTTTCCATTGCCGAAGTTGTTGGAGCCACTTTTGCAATAGATTCTGCAATGGAATATTCCGTTGCTGATCCGAAATTTTTTTGTAGTGAAACAATACTCTTTATGTCTCAAAATAATTGTCACAGTTTTATTTTGTTACATTCCAAAATATGTTCACTTTTTATAAATAAGTTCAATAAAAATTTGAACTTTTTAAATTACTTATTCGTATTAAATGTGCGTGATAATTATAATAAACTAAATCAAATGTATTAAGGATAAATTCGTAAATTTGAAACTCAATTAATATTTTTGAGCTATTTGGTCGTTAAAATATAATTTGTTTCGATTCTCTCGCCCAGCTCCCGGCGGCAAAACTTCCCGCCGAATATATTACAAAACTGAAACAAAAAATTACTAAACAAAATAGAAACAAACTAAATATAGCAGTTCTTCGATACCCAAAAGCTATCAGAAAAATGAAAAGCAAAAATAATTCAACCAGGCTTCGAGGGATGCGATCTATTACTTCCACCTTCCTCTCAACCTCTTCCAATTACAATCGGTATGAATCTAAACTCTGTGATTTCAATTGTTTCTATTAGTTTGCTTTTGTTTTTTGAAACACAATTCATATTTTTTTTTAATTTGTATATATGTGTTTTTCTTATGTGGGGAGTTTTGAATATTATTCTGCATCAATTAGGTCTGATAATTCTCAAGGAGATGTGGAGATGAAAATCCCCAAAATGAGCACGAGAGTTTCGCTTTCTGACTTCCTCAATCGAAAGCTCCACCGCAGTCGTGTTCTGCCGAATTCTCTAAAGGTATACTGCAAAAACCTAGTCTTTTTTTGGTGGAGCTTACAAATTTGATTTTTTGACCTTTTAGGGCCTTCCCGTATGTGATTCTAAGAACACTCCCACCAGTTTTGAAGACCCATTTCTTAGAATAGAAATTCATATTCAGTAATTTTACCCACCAATATTTATATAATATATCTGATCAAAAATAATAAATAATTATATATATGGAAATAAGAAATTATAAAAAAATATGTTCCCCCTAATGTTAACTAGGATTTTATAGTTTTGGTGGAAACAAATTTAATGTTTTAATAACAAATGTTGAATTTCTCCACTTGTAAAACTATTGTAGCATTTCTCCGGATATTTGGCGCATTTATAGTTCAAGATTTCTCAATTCAGAATTTAAATGTGATAAATGTAGCATTTAGAAAAGACTGTTGTCGGGCTAAAATTACAAACAAAATATTTACACTAAAAAAATATAGTGTAACATTAGGATTTTTGAACGTGATAGGGCTCTAGCAGCTTACCACAGCTACATATAGATTTGTTTACCTCTGTTGCTGCATTTATAGAGCTAGCACCCTGAGCTATATATATTCATGTATATATATGGGTTTGGTAGGATTTTATTAGGGTTTTATTATGCTTGTTTAAACTACCTTCTACTTTGTCGTAACTTTCTTTTTTAGCTGTGAAACCATACCACCGGTGAACTGAGCTTGGAAGAGTCCTCTTTCTAACTTGACTCAACAATTAATTTCTATACCAAGCTTACCTAATAGATTACGCTATTGGGAGAGACGCAATATATAGCTTATTCATTGTTTTCAACACACCCCTCTCACTTCTGTCCAAAGGTGGACGCAGGGCACATAAGTATAAATTTTATAGAGTGGCTGAACATACGTTAAAAAAAAAATTACTCTGTAAATTTAACACTAAGCCCACCAAACTCATAGGTGCATCCCTACTTCTGTCCTAATTTGAGAGCCATACAACTGCAATCATATTTTCATCTGGGAATCGGTTGGATTTGAACCCCGGCAGATAACTGATTCTTCGTGAATTAGTGAGCTATCATCTTACTTGAAAGCTTAAACAGTCCGGTTGAGGCGCTTTATATTATTTATTTATTACTCCCTCCGTCCCATTTTAATAGGGCATCTTTCCTTTTTTGTCTATCCCAAATTATAGGTCAGTTTCCTTGTATAAAAGGTAGTCAAAATAAATATTTACTTATACACCCTTATTAAATGTACGTTTTCTAAACAAATAAAACTTTTCACATTTTGTGTATCTTAGTAAAATAAGCAAGAATTTAACCACTCTAACTAATTTTTTTCTTAATCTTTGTGAAAATTGAAACAAGCCTATTAATTTGGAACGGAGGGAGTATCTTCTACGTAGCTCTTCCATGCTTATATGAGGACTTGTCCAAGTAAGTGTGAAATGAAACCTTGACCCTTACATGTGGGTTTTAATTATCGGAACTGAAAGTTGAGAAGTGTAAGTAAGATCTTTTTAAGTAAAGCGAGGGTTGCTGCAGAGCATGTAGCTAGCTTTGATGTATGGCAGCTGGTTTATAGGTAGTTTTCATGATTTTGCAAAATATTTTGGTATTTGTTACCCCAGAACAAAATCAGTTGCAAATGTTCAGTTTTTTTTAAGCTTCTATTGTTTTTAGTTTATTTAAAAAATATGTTGTCTACTAAATGTCCAGTTTCACATCATAACTTGTAAGCCAGATTCTGCAAATAAGTTGGCTTTTAAGGTGCCACCAGTCAAACAGACGTTTTCTTTCCAAATTGTCTCCACTTTGTAGTGTACATCCTCGGAAGGGAAAGTTTTAGACTATTTGAGGTTTGGTTCCCAAACTGAAGATACTGGAAAAAGATTTTAACTGATTTTGCTAGAGGTTTGAATCTGTTATATTGTGATGAAATTAAAAATGCTGCCGAAGCATCGATTAGTTAGTCCGCTTAGGAAACAGTTTTTGGGAAACTATCTTGTACTACACCATGTTATGATCTCTTTTTTGTTTTTCTTGTTCTGGTGTTGTGGTTTTAAAATCCATTTCGTACTGAATTTGGAATGATGTGGAATCATAGCATAAATTCAAGAGTGCAGTTTTTTAATTTGACTCCTGGTCAATTTAACACAAAATAAAGAAATGAAAAAAGATGTATGAGAACGAGGCTGACAAGGGAATTTTCTTTCTAATTTCTATCCAATTCTTCTCACTACACTTGATTGGTAAAAGTTTTTGTTCTTTCAAATGTCCACACAAGCTGTGTGTATGATACATGTATGGTTATCTTGAGCTCTCTTTCCTCGCTTGATCTTTATGAATGCAAACTATGCGGTGATTGTTTGATGGATTCTGAAACTGGCTATTTCATGTTTCCTCTTCTTTATGGGAGGTAGGCTTTTGGTTTGTAATCAGTTATTATTATTCTTAATCAAGAAAACGGACTCTTATGCTCAATCTCTCTTGCAGCTAAAGATCCTGGAAGTTTCAACAATAGTGTGGCTGAACAACAGGTTAGTTATGACCTTTTCATCACTAATTGAATAAATAATTTTGAGGATAAAATGTTGATTTCCTTTAAGCAACTTGGAAATCTGAGAGCAAGAATAACTGTGGCAATTCAGCTCCTTTTCTCTACTTACACTCTGTATATTGTCTATTTTAGGATCATTTGGTGTCCAAATCTCAGTAGGAACAAGAATAAATCTTAACTACCTATGAAACTATCACGTCGTAATTTGTTCAAACAAAATGGCAATTGGCAAATGTGCATTAAATATGTGTGAGAAATTCTTATCTTTTTATGGTCTTCACCTCCTGTTTTAACATATTGAAGTTTTTGAGTGCATTGTGCATATACGGGTAGTTTGTTATTGTCAAAGGAAAATAGATAACGAGGGTGGGGTGCAAAATTCAAAAAGAGGAAAGTAGAGTCTTGGCTTGGGTTTTTCCCTATTCAGTTCTCAAAGTCTGTTCGTTGCAAACTTCATTACGGTGCTAGCAATGTTGTTAGGCGTCTCCTTGTAAAACTGCTAGTTTGTTATAATGAAATGGTGATTCTTGGTCTTGGTCAGGTTAAGTTGCCAATGGGTAGCTGTCAGGTTGCATTGTTTGACTGATGAACTGGTGTTGTTTTGTTATGTTAAGCCCAGTTAGCTTTTGTTGGAAAGTCGCATGAATTCAAGCACTAGTTCCTGATTCCACTGTGTGTAGAAGCTTCAAATTGCTAAGGGTTACCAAAGATCTGTTGAACCATTTCAGTTGACCATTTTTTGTAGTCGATCTATAACAAGTTGGTTTATCTGATTTTGGTACAAATATCAAATTTAACCATCCTCAAGGATCACTATAGTTTAAAAAGTTAGTTCATTTCCAGTTCAAAGTTGATGGAAGACGTTTGATATAAGACCAATTTGCAAATATGCCCATTTAAAGTTTGTGGGGTATCTTTATTCCAGGGTCCTCCTCCTGTGAACCCTAGTGCGCTTGCTAGGTTAATAATCTGCATGTGCACATGTACTGAGCGATGAATAAGTTCATTTAATTTAGAACCATTTTGATATTGTGGATATGTTTCCCTCTTGTTACTCAGTATTAAGTCATATAGCTAGGCTAAAGCAATTCAAGGTTAATCTTTTGACTATGTTATTCAGCTTCTGTGTCCATAGACTCCATGCAGTGCCTTGTACTCTGCAGTTTTTGTATTTGCATTTAACCTCATTCTTGCTCTATGAAGTTTCTCTGAGCACACATTTTGACATGTGTACTTTTTGTCAGGCAGTTTTGGAAACTGTTGCCAGAGTTAAGTCAAAGAAGAATGAGACTAAGGATGAGAAGTACGTCTTTGATGCTGTGAATGCAATTACAAAATCTTCTTGAACATATGCTTGACATATATTTAACTTATTCTTATTTGAATATTATGGATAACAATGTGAGTCTAGGTCATTTCAGCTTCATGACGTTTTCAATTTGGATAATGAAAATCGAGCAGAAGACATGCCAACACTGATAGACCGAAAGGTATGGCATATATTCTTTTGGTAGCATCTCTTTTTCTTCTAAATTATAAGTTGTCCCTTGCTGATTTGGTTGCTGGATTATTTGTGTTTTGCTTAGGATAATGTTTTCATTATATCAAATCCCAAGTCAAAGTTTCCAGTGCTGCAGTTAGACTTAAGGTTAATCTTGCCAGACTTTCTCTCCTTGCTGCTTGCCCTCCCCTCTATATCTCCTCCTCCTAACACATAATTCCATCAATATATTTTGTAGATTGATTTCAGATCTTGTAGTGGTCATCGTGTTTGCAACATGTGGTGGCATTGCATTTGCTTGCGCTGGACAACCGGTTGGTGCTCTATTCTCTGTTTGTGTCTCTGTAATGACTTCTACAATTTTCAGATTTAAGTTCTTTTTCCTCCCTTTTTATTCATTTTATTGTGGGACTGAATTGGAGAATGGAGACATCGTTATTTTGCGCTCTGAGCCATGTTTGTTTGTTCTTTTTTTTTTT
>MKEJ01102182.1:0-11714 GCA_001753735.1 Embelia ribes | reverse complement strand
CCCCCGGTTGTCATCCCTACACCTGCCTCGCAATGGACCTGTACCCACACCACTCCCACGGTTATGCGGGGCAGGTGTGGGCCTGGGAGACGTTACAATCACGCTGACAGGGATACAAGTTGTTGCAGATTTGGTTTTTAGCTTAGAAGTTGTTGCACATTTGTTTTGCTAGCTTATAAATGCAATCTCCTTGACTTTTAGCCTCTCCTGGGTGATTGTGATGGTATGTAAAAATGTAGTTTATCAGTAATGTGTTCTCCCCCTCTTTCTACCCTTCCCTCTCCCTCTCTTCCCCTCTCCCTCCCTCCCTCCCTCTCTCTCTCTTAAACACACATGCACATGCACATGCATACACTAACAGGTTATGCAGGTGGATGGGTGTCTTAGAAAAAGCAAAAATTCAGGTCATCAGGTTTAAAAGATATACTAATATGTGATTGTTTTATTGAATTGCAGATTACGGGAGAGTTTGTCAATGTACAAGATGCTTTATTTAAAGTGACCAATAAACTTCGACAGAACCTCTTTCCCTATACAATACCTAATGGTCATGGAGCTATGACTAATTCTGTGATAACGGAGATGAGTCTCTATGAGAGGGCAAAAGATCCTAATTTTGGCTTACATATGTCTGTTGGTGTCTCTCCTACAGTCAATCCACAGGCTTTATTATCTCAGAATATGGTTCATCTTGGACTTTCTCGTAGTTATCAACATCCCCCAACATCAATGCCATGGGCATCACAGGCGAACTTTCATCTTTTGCTCTACTCTGAGTTCTCTCGTTGTATTCAAATTTTTTAAATCCATCTGAACTGCTACTTCTTTTCTATGCTTTAGGTTGTCAGTGGAGTATACCCAAGAGGAACAATGAATGTGAGTAGTGGACTGCCTTCCGTCAGAGGTGGCCTAGAACTTGGCAGGTTGGTATTTCTCTCAATGCTGTTAAGATTTTAGAACTCATAGGCTAATTTATCTTTACTCCCCACATGAGAAAGACAGTTACAATATAAAACTTAACTTAGGGGCAATTGTATTGCAAAAAAACGTCCTATTTTGGATAAGCTTCCAAAGACTGTAATCATATTATATCTGTGACGGTGCTGCTGACTTAAATTTAAGGACCATGTATGAGCAGAAGGATGAGACAGAAGGTCATTTTGTGATTTGAATGCTTATTTGATTAAAAAAAAAAGATTTTGTGGAAAAGATTATTCTATTCCAGATTCTGCTGCATTTCTCCCGATATACTTGGAATAATGACAATCACGTTTAACGTATGTCTTCTCACATAATGGAAGAAGACCATAGAAACAACTTTTAAGAGACGTTTGAAGAGCTTATTTTTTTATTATTGAAAAAAAATTGAAAGGTGTGCTTGAATTTCAATTCATCGTTGTTTCATCTTTGCAGTGGGAGCAGATCAGCTATTGTGACAAACACCACGGTGGAAATTGTGGTTTCTAATGATGCTATTGGCTCTGTTTATGGAGAAAATGGTAGTAATTTAGCCCGCCTTGGACAGGTACGTCAAGCCTCTGTTTACTTCATAAATAATTTTTGCTGTGTCAATGATTTGATTGAGTTCTACTATATAAGCCAAATGCAAAGGAAACAACTTTGCTCTGTATTTCTGGAGTATTCTGCAGCATATTACTGGAAAGCAGACAAAAACTTGAACTTAATTGAGAATGCTGAGCGAACCGTAAAGCATACATTTTGCGCACCCTTATTACCCTGCCTGAGTCATCTGTTTCTTTTCACATTTCAGCTCTTATTATAAATTGTTTCATTTCTTTTTCATGTTGCCAAGCTCTTTTCATTTTCTTCTATTCTCTGCATGACTCTTCCATCTATGCTGGACGCTAACACATTACGATAGGGGTGAGGGGTGTGTTTGGCACCTCCTAAGTGGATATTTGTGGAGCAAGCATTTACATGTAATTATATAGCAATGTGACTGCACATTTTTAATTGAAATATAACAACTCCACTGTATACTTTACAACTAAATTACTTGAGAACGAGTTGGTGTGATACGCACAATACGTATTAGGATCTGACCTAGAACTATGTAAGCACGTTTTAAGAATTCGTGACTAGTGGCATTGATCCTTATGCGTATGTCTTAAAATTGTATGCTGTTATGTCTATAAATCAGATATCAGGGGCAAAGGTCGCTGTACACGAACCACGTCCTGGAACTGCGGACTGGACCATTGTTGTATCTGGGACCCCTGACGAAACACAAGCAGCGCAGAGCTTAGTTCAAGCATTTATCCTCACGGGAAAACTGTAACGAGATCACAACGCTCTGTGACGGCTAGCACGATGTTGACGTTTTTATTTTATTTTATTTTATTTTAACTTAGTACGATTTCGTTCGGCCCTTCAGAATTTGCGTGACATTTTTCCATATTTCGACATTATATTTGGATGATTCCTTGTTTTAATAAGTGCTTTGACAAGTTATTTGAAACCTCTATTCGACGTGTTAGGCCACCTTTACGAAGATTATTTTGTATGTTAATGGGCATTGCTCCCGTATGGCATTGAATCACTTTGTAGAAATTTTCTGTGATTTCATGACGTAAAACATTTCCTTTACAACTTGCACATGCTTCTTCTCCACATAGAAAGTCTGAAATGTTTTCAAATTTTGGTGAGGATGGTTTATTTTATCCGAAGAACTAACGAATTGTGCGGATTGGATTATCCAGCCTTTTTTTTTCCTCCACACTTTTTGCGTCCCCATCATCCTGCCTCTGTTGAAGTATTAGAGGCATATTTTTGAAACACCCTATTAAGGCATTCAGTACCAAAGCCATGAAAAACACCGGCGTCACAATATAACGCCAGTCTTCCTGCTACATACTAGGGCGAGGATAGGCTGATGAGAGATTAGGAAAACCTACTGTTTAGACGCACATGTATATCTTAAATATATGCATACATATAGATCAAGGTTTTATGTGCATTTCTTATTCTTCAATCTTAAATGGAGGCATTCCTTGCAGAGCTTATATTTTGGACAAAAGAAAATCCTATTTTTCAGTCAAGGTAACTCTAAAAAAAAAACCTCTTTTCTCTCGATGCCGGTTCTGAAAATTTTGTATGCACATGATTCATGGTTTTATAAGCATTAATGTTTGTTTGGTTGCAACTTTTTAGCTCATGTTTTTTAGTTCTTTTGCTTAAATTTGGACTGTATTTGGTTGCAACTTTAAGTTGAGCTTATTTGTTGTTTTGGCAAGAGACACGAGTAGTCAAAGTTTGTTGGATGAATATTATTATTGCTGTACATATCTATAAACCTAGGAAATAAATGATTCTATCATCAAAGCTAAAATATAGGCTCTAGCTAAATGTATAAAATAAAATTCAACAAATCTTACCTGCATGCTAACTGATAAATGAGCTATTAAACTTTTATAGAAATAGGAACTGATTATAAGTTAACAACTATGATCTCTGAAATTTTTAGGCACACGTGTAGACCTTTTCAACACTCCCCCTCAAGCAGGTGCAAAGATATCTTCTAAGCCCAGCTTGCTAGTTAGCAACTCAAACTGAGACTTCGATATTCCTTTAGTTAGAATCTCAGCTACTTGGTTCTTTGTAGAAGCATAAGCTATCGACACGCTGCCTTCTTCTGTCTTGTCCTTTTTAAAATGCCGATCAATCTCCACATGCTTTGTCCTATCATGATGAACTAGATTCTGTGCAATGCTTATAGCTGTCTTCTTGTCCAAGTATTACTTTGTTGGAAGTGTTAGTTCAGCTCCTTGTTCTTCCAGAACTCTTTTCACCCAAAGGACTTCGCATATACCAAGTGCTATTCATCTTAATTCAGCCTCTGCGCTATCCGCCTAATCTGAGCAACTACAGATTGCTTCTTACTCCTCCATGTCACCAGATTCCCCTATAAATAGGTTACATATCCCGAGGAAGACTGTCTAACATCAATACATCAAAGCCCAATCAGCATCTGTAAAGTATGCAAAGGCTCTTGACTCCTGTTTTTTGAATAATAACCATTTCCCTGGTGCTCCTTTCAAGTATTAAGGACCTGGTATACTGTCTCAAGATACTCTTCACTGGGATTATGCATGAATTGGCTCACCATACTCACTGCAAATGTCTGGTTGAATATGTGAGAGGTAGATCAATTTTCCTACGAGTCTCTGGTATCTTCTTCTACTTCCTGATTTTTGACCAATTGGAATCAATGGGTGTATCTACTGGTCTGCCCCCAAGCATACCAGTTTCCTGCAATAGATCAATGGTATGCTTACGTTGTGATGCAGACAACTCTTTTTGAGTTCTTGCAATTTCCATACACAAAAAATATCTAACCTTGCCCAAATCTTTTATCTCGAACTCTTGTGCCAGTTTCTCCTTTCCTTTCCTCATCATCGTTTCCTGTCACACTGATATCATTCACAGATATTATGAGGATGGTCATTTTCCCGTTCCTACCGGATTTGAGAAATATAGGACTATCAGAATGTCCTTGGGAGTATCCCAGATGGCATACATACCGAGTGAACCATCCAAACAAGCCCTTGGGGATTGTTTCAATCTAATGGAATGAAGCCTCAAGGAATATTCATGAAAACCTCTTCTTCAATCTCACTATTTAAGAAGGCACTTTTCACGTCAAGTTGCTCTAACGGCCAATCTAAGTTTACTGCTAGGGAGAATAGTACTCGGATGTTGTTCAATTTGGCACCGGCGCAAAAGATTCAGCATAGTCCACTCCATATGTTTGAGTGAATCCTTTAGCCACAAGCCTCGCTTTGTACCTTTTTACAGTTCCATCAGCATTGTACTTGATGGTGAATTGCCACTTGCACCCAACTGTTTTCTTTCCTTGTGGTAATCCCACAAATTCCCATGTCCTGTTTGATATTAGAGCCTTCATCTCCTCCACTACAGCATCTATGCATTTTGGTTGCTCCATAGCTTCTTGAATACTCTTTGGCACATCCTCTGCAGTCAAATTGGAGACAACACTTTTTGTGTAGGGGACAGTCGTGAGGAAGACACAACATTAGAAATAGGATATTGCATGCATGAACGAACTCCCTTCCGTAGTGCAATAGGTAAAGAAGATTGATCAGAAACAACTTGCTCAGGAATATTAGAATTACCGTCCACTTGTGGCACTTTCTCCGGTTCTGATTCCTGACTGTGAAGAGTAAATTCAGCCTCTATGTTTTTTTTTCTTCGTGTGTACACTTGTAGCTGTGGTAGAAGGTCAAATTTGGATCAATGTGTACCATGGACATGAACAAAAGTTGTGCATCCAAATATTTTGAGTGGAAGACCAGATGTATGTACGTGTGGATATTCAAGTTTAAGGAGATCCATGGGAGTTCTATATTTGAGTACCCATGATGGTAGCCTATTGTTAAGATATGTAGCCATAAGAATACTAAGAATAGCATCTCCCCCATAAAATTTAGGCATATTTGATCCAAACATAAGAGCCCTAGCCACTGCTTGCTTTTCCTTTCAGCCATCCCATTTTGTTGTGGAGTTTCAATGCAAAAACTTTGATGGATTATGCCCTTTTCTAGGAAGAAAGTTGAAGTATTCTGTACTGTTATATCACTCTTAATAATTTGTGTATCTGTTTGAAATTGTGTGTGAACCATATTGTATAAGTTCTTTTCTATGTGGCTACATCGGTTTTACGTTTCATGTGGAATACTCAACAAAGACGAGTATGGTCATCTATAAATTTTAAGAAACATCTTGTGTTTGAAAGGTTGGGCGCTCTTGATGGACCCCAAAGATTGCTATGAACTGGTTTGGTGCTTCTATATGCAGGTGGACTGAAATTGGTTCTCTGGTGCTTTGCAAGCTGATAAATTTCACATTGAAATAAACTAGGATCTTTATTCTGGCATCAAATGTTTCATGTACATAAAACTAGGGTGGCCTAAATGATAATGCCGCAACATTATTTCAGACATAAAGTCTAGAACTGCAACCGGTTTTAACATCTGATTTTTCTTGATCCTCTTCTTCAAAAACATAGAGACCTCCTCTTTCCCTTGCACTGCCAATCATCTTCCCCAAGGAAAGTTCCTGAAATTGGCGACGAGCAGGATAAAAGTTGGCATGACATTTTAGATTGCGTGACAATTTACGGATGGAAACCAGATTTCAAGTAAGCTTGGGCACATGTAACACCAATTCCAATTTTAGGGACTTATTAACCAAAACAGTCCCTATTCCAACAACCTGAGCAAAAGAGCCATTTGCTATCTTTACCTTCAGATTACTAGGATAAGGTGAGTAAGTCTGGAATAACGTATAACAACCGGTCATGTGACCCGTAGTACCGGAATCAATGATCCAAGATTGTTTTTGCAAATGATCAACAGTATAAGCGGTGGGATATTTATCTTTTTAAACAAAGGATGAAAATGGTGCAGTGTTACCATTGATGAGTTTGTAGAGGCTGTGTACTTGCTCTTTCAGTTCATTAATTTGAAGGTAGCCCCCCTGCTTTTCTTTTGATTTAATGGAATGAATTCCAACTAGGATTTCTTCCCGAATTCCATGGTGTTAGTAAATGGTTGTCTGACTTGCCTCCTTCGGTCGTTGAAATCTGTTTCCTTGAGTCTTCAGGTTTTCCATGCAAGTGCCAACAATTCTCTCTTGTGTGACATTTATTGCAATAGTCACTCCATAATCTTTCTTTGAAAATCAATTTTTTCTCTGATTTCTGTGTCCTTTGGAGAGTAAGGCTATTGTCTCGCCTCCTTTATCTGTGACTTCTCGGCTATCTGATCCTGTGGACAACAGTGCTGACCCCTCATATGTTACATTCTTCAAGGCTCCAAGCATCACACGTTTTCGACATTCTTCACCATGAACCTTTGCAAATACCTCTCGGATTGATGGCATAGGTTTAGTACTCACAATCCTACCTCGGACCTCATCTAGTTCTTTGACTAACCCTGCCAAGGAGTCGTAGGTTCTCTCTTTCTCAATGTCTTCGAACTTTTTGTTGTCATCTCCACAGTTCCAATATATATAATAATACAAATAGAAAGACAGATTTTAACTAACCAAACAAGATAGGATCTTCTACCTAATCCATACAAGAAGAAAAAAAAGGGTTTGCGTTGTTTTCATTGTTAAAGAGCCGAGTTTGCAACCCCGATGATTGCCTTTATGGCAATGCTTTTCATGGATTGAGTTAAAGATTCTATCTAGTTAGTTGAAATCTGTGTTTCTATTTGGTTGGCCTTTTCAGCTATCCTGTTTTTCGTAACTAAAGAAGCACATACTGTAATTTATTACTAAGAAGATGGTTTACAAGTAATCAAATAATCTCTAATTCTACTTCTAAATACAATAATTCTCCGATAACGTGTAGCGCGTCCCGAGGAAAGCAGTTAACCAGTTGCTTTTTCATGTTTTTCCCGTCTCTTTCTTTGGAAATGAGTTTCAAATGTCCTTGCCTATTGCACCATTTTTGCTCACATAATGACCTCCCAATTCGTACTTAATAATTCATAAACGTGGATTGTTTTGATTTGGAGTTAATGGTTTGTTATTCACTGATCATATATCAAATGGCTCCTTACCAGGACTTAAAAGAATGAAATCCCCCGATGAAGAAAAACTATGTGATGGTATGCGCACTCCTTCCAATATTCGGAGTGAACCCAAACAAAAGAAAAAATCTTCAAAATTTAGCAATAATTCCGATCCTTTTGAAGTGTCTAATATAATGGAGAAGATAAAGTTTGGAAGTGTGACAGAAGACATGAAGTATCTTTTGGAGAAGAAGCGGCGGATATTTGCTTCCAGAGATGCTCATCCACACGAACCTTTAGACCTGAAGAAACAGTTGGTTAAAAAGGAAAATCCGAAGTTAGACGGCCAACCAACTTCTTTGGCCGGACAAGATGTCATTGACGTGGATAATATTGGAGCTGTAAGTAATGTTCCAGCTTCAAATCCACCAGTTATAATCATTGATTCTGATGATGAAGAGGCCGTGGAGCAATCATCTTCTAGTCCGAGTCCCTTGATTGTGTTGAAGGAACCAGCCTTAGACCTTCAAATAAAGGAATCCGCGGTATGTTTCTTCCATTTATAGAGCTTGAGCAGTATCGAAAGCATTGCTATTTCTTTACTCTGCGAAACAGAATCCTAATATTATTGTGGTAATGTCATTTCTCACAGTTTGTAGTTTACTTGTATTTTTCTTATTCTTTTCATAATCATCAATTACCAATTAAAAATTCTAAACAATTTGCCAAACTTCCTTTTGACGTTCTCGACATTGCAATGAAATTGTTCGTTTTTTTCCTTGGAGTGCAATATTATGCTGCATAGGTACTAAAGGTAAATGTCAATGGGCAAAAAAGATAATTTTCTCTAATGGGAATAGACATGTTTACTTTCAATTTTTACGAATGGTGTTGCCTTCTTTTGTATTGGTTATAATCTGGATTATGGTTGCTATTTTTATCCAGGAAAGCTGTTGTGCTCGGAAACAAAACTTAAGAGAAGGCGGCTATGCTGATGAGAATGAAACCAGGGAAGACAGAAGTGCTTGTCTTAGCAGGGAGCATGATACTAAAACAGAAGGAAATAACCATATCGAATCTAATATTGGTATCATTATTGGTGATAAAGAAATAAGTGACTGTAGAAGTTCTTGTATGGGCGTGGAAAATACTCCGGATGGGGAAGGCAATCGCCAAACTGATTCCGATAATGCAATGCTTGTTGCTGATAATGGTTCTGGGGAAAGTAATTGTATGACTGTTGATATGGAAATCGATGATGATGATACTCTGATTGAAGTAAGTTGGATTCCCGTTGATATGGAAATTCAGAATGATGATACTGTGATTGTGGATGCAAATCAACAAACCAATTTGGATAGCACGAGGTTTTCTAGTGATAGTCGTGCTATCCAAATAGAGGAAGATGAAGGCAATGACCAAATTGTTTCAGATTGTGATGATGTAAATGAAGGAACCAATTTGGATGACACGAGGTCTTCTACTGATAGTGAAACAGAGGAAAATGAAGGCAATGACCAAATTGTTCCAGATAGTGATGATCTGGAAAGTGTATGGAACGAAATGAATTTTGCACTGGAATGCTCCAAGGTAATCCCTGGATTTGTTTGGTTGCAGCTTTTAAGCAAATAAGCGAGCTTATTTCTGACTGAGAAAAAAGCTTATTTAAGCAAAAAAATTGATAAGCTGGAACTTATAAGCTGCTACCAAACAAACCTTCTATTTTGGTTCCATCTTATTCTGCCAATTGTTTTCCCTTTCTATTATCTGCTTGATTGTGGAGACAGATGGTTTATGACAAGAACATTTCAATTCTACTGTTAAGAGTGTTAGTGGAATTAGTTTTACTACTTTAGATTATGTTCTCTTTCTTGCCTGTATCACAGATTGTACTTCATGCGCCTTAAGATCTATATACATGCATTTATTGTGGCATTTATAAGAAAAACGTTTGTAAATATTCTTAGTTGGTTTCTTTACATTGTACTCGTGTTTAAAATTTTGTGCGGTTTAATCAAAATGGATGTGCAGTGTTTTATACGCATACGCACATTGGTAGCATGGCCATGGATAGGAAGCAATTTCCTGTGGTTCTTACTGGAATGATGCTAGAGTAGATGCATTTGTTAGCAACTTACGTATAAAAAATTATAATCCTATATCAAGCTAAAAAAATTGATGCACCTTGGAAGAATAATTTCAGAAAACAATCTGAAGACTAAAAACATGATCAGTCCTTTGTCCAAACATACCATCTTGGTGTGGGTGCTATTAAGTTTATGGAAACAAAGGTACTACAAGAAGATCGTGTAGAGATTATAGTAGTAGTTCATTTTAATCCGTTTTTGCCTCCTACAAGAAAACAATTTGCGTGTGTGAAACACTTTTGGCAAATATAAACTACTCATGAGTATATGATACAATCACATACCATATTGAATTTTAATTAACAGATTCCGAAAAATTTAATAGCCTGTTTGCTAAGCCGTTATGTTGAAACATTACTAATTTGAAGAGCAAAGTCACACCTAAGTTGGCTTTTCATTGAAGTCATTAAATGAAAGATTGCTAAAAGATAATATTTCCTAGTGGACTATATCTAACTGAACAGCAATGTGTATCTCCTGACTACAGATATTAAATATAAGCACCACGTTTCAATTTTTACGAACACGTGGATAATTGACAGATAAATACGTTGTAAAACCGCTTCTTCATGCTTCAACCGATCATATTGTTTGGCCATTATTCCTTTCATGATTCATTTATTATTATCTTCTTGGCCTCTATTTCCAAATATTCCTCAAAAGTGTCAGCAATATGGCAAACATATTTTGCATCTCCATATATTATGACAAAAGGGTCTAGTTCGTAACTTTACTTTTGCTCCAATACATACGAAGGTGTACTCATCCTTTTCGGGTAAATAAGTCGTGCTTTTCTTGCTGCAACATCAAGCAATCTTCAACACCATCATGTTTTCACTTAGTAATCTTCTGCAAATGTACAAGCGCGTAGTTTTATTTTGTTATTGGCTAGAAACTAAAGTTTGGTTGAATTCTGTTTCTCCCAAGTTCCAAAAGTTGTGGTGTTACATATTTTTACCACGATTTCGCTGACTATAACTTAGTTACAACTTTACATTTTTACTAGGATACTGATGATATGAGACCCAAAGAACAAGTAAGGGATGAAAAACGTGATTGTGATCATTGTTTTGTGCTGAAAGAGGATCTTGGGGATGTTTGCCGAGTATGTGGAGTGGTCAAGAGAGGGATCGAAACCATCATTGAGTACCAGTTAGCAAAGGTAAATGGCTGTTGCTTACTGGAATTGCCAATTCGCTTCTATATTTTATTCTTTACTTCTTGTTGATCATGATTCCTTGATTTTTTTTTTCAAGTTCCTGCCTATTTAATGCGTCAACTTCAAATTGAAAAAACATTGTAAACGTTGTTATAACAACAATCAAGCTTTCATCAAATAACCTATTTTTTTTACTTAGCTTATGGTTCTGGAAATGTATTCTCAAGCACTATTTGCGGTTGTAACGCTGTTTGTTTGTAATCAAAGTCTGCATCAGATTGCATTACCCTCGTGGTTTTTTAGAAATTTAACTAGAAGAAGAAATATAATTACTCGTTTTTTTTAATATAGCTTCTGCATGATATAAAGATGCTTCATTCTGAACAATAGTGTGCAAAACCACTGCTAGCAATAGATGGAGTTCGTATCATTTTTATTTAGTGTTACTGCTGTAAATCCCGGCATGTCGAATTAATGTACTTGAGCCAATCCAATCTAAGCAGTTGCTTTCTTTTTCTGTCTATTTATTAAATTTTTAAATTTTCATCGTGGCTACTCAAACTCATTCGTCAAATAATGAATGATTGGTGATATATTTATATTCCCTAGAACTGAAAACTAACTTGGAGCAAAGCTCTGTTTGGTGAAAGGCCTATTATAGCATATTTCCGATTTCAAGTTGTCCCATTCCAGTCCCATTCCTAATGAAGCTATTATATGAACGATCAATTGTATAAAGCTCTTGAATTGCGGAGTCTGAGAAAGTCTGATACACACAACCTTGCCCCTATTTCCAAAGTGGTAGTTTCCAACGGAAGCATGACATACAAGTCACAATGGAGGCGTGCA
>MKEJ01102159.1:0-15729 GCA_001753735.1 Embelia ribes | reverse complement strand
CTAGGTGAGTTCTTTTCCTCTATTTTAGTTGAACTTTAGAACAGTTTTGGGTTTAATCCTACATACAAAGATCATAGGTTCTATAATGTCAATTTTTGTGGATGAATCCTATTGTCGTGTCAATACCCCGAATCCTAGAGAAACCCAGGAACGTGAGATTAAAGAAGAAAAAGAAAATAAATAAATGAAAACAAAAGAATAAAATAACATCTATGTCAATCACATCGCATCCATCTGCCACTGCAGAACTATCCTACGCACATTCTATCACATGATCAACAGCAGCATATAAATAAGAATTACATTAAAAAAAAGGATGAATGACAGTGCTAATTCCAGAAAATACATATATACATCGCTGAAAAAAAAGTAAACTTACATTTTACTTATACATTACTATAAGTTGTATGCTTGTCAAAAGTAAAAGAAATAGAATGTATAAATAGGTTTTTCATCTCTCATACAGGAGCAAGAATCTATTTATACCCTCGCCCACGCTACAATGCTACATCAACTATTCTATCAGAGTAAGCTACCAAAATAAAATATATAGTTCTGCGCTAATACATATACTTCAAAAATATGTACAGATATGTATGAGCATTTAATGATACTCCATGCCCACACCTACAAAACTACGATATCCAAAATATGGAAAAATAAAAATGTACGATTAGCCAAGTAACTCTACAATAAAAGAGAGATTAGGCTATATGCATTGTAAATGAATGCATGATAACGCAGAATAATCACATGAACATAAATGAAATTATGATCATGAATGCAACGTACGCCCACATACTTTACCACATCAACGCTTTAAAATATTTTTATTTGGGACTAGTCTCACTACTCTTTCACAAATCGCTATGATTGCCACTCGCTGGTGATGCAAGCATGCCTTCATTGATCACCACCCATTGGTGACGTAATTAATGGTATAATCCCAGATCTACTTTCTCGTCTTTCACGGTGAGGCTGAATGACCTCATTGCTAAAATTCACACATTTTATATTTTGATATATTTATGTCCTGAAATGAAAACAAAATAACCAAGCATTTATTTGTAAATAAAGTTCCTTTAAAAAATCGCACACCAATGCCAATCCATTTATGCCATATGAATGCAATAAAATGCAATTAATTATGCATTTAACATGTAATAATCCACGCATTTTACATGATAGTCAACAACGCAATAAACATGGTTTTGACTACACATATAAGAAATTTTATGTTTATTCTACACTTATGCGACGAATCAAAATTCACCAACACATATCCATGTTATATGACGTATCAATTCACGTCCATTCCTCTATACTTATACTATACTTAGGTGATGTATCAATCATGTTAATTCATCTACACAAATTCTACGCCTACTAGATGTATCCATCACGTACATGCAATTCCAATCTATATACACATCACATCCAAACATCTCATTCACATATACATATGGACAAAGTCGTCAATTTTATATTAAAGTTCATTTGCTACCATACCTAATAAGCCACTAGAAGTCGTTTCGAGACTTCCTATGTAAATGCCCCAAATTCACCCTTTTTCACTCCTCAATTTGATCAAGAAGAGGAACGCCAATGATAACGCACCTATAGATGAAAATGATCTATATGGGATAAGGATTAAGAATATTAAATTTATTTCTACATACAAAATTGCATGGAAAACGAGGAAATATAAACAAAAAAGATGAAAGGCGAGACTTACGTCAAAATGTCCACCTCCTTCCAAGGATGAGAAACCTTCGCTTTTTATTCGTAAAAGAGCCCCGATAATAGGTGATTTAAGGCCCCTAAAGGTGAAGAAAATTGGATACCACACCTCTCTCTTTGTATTTCGAAAAAGAGGATAAAAAAATGAAGAAGACAAGTGTTAGTCTATGCCACTTAAGTCAGTCAACACCAATTGGATCTATCCAACCGTAGTTAGATCGATCGGTCTGAAACTTTGGATAGATCGAAGTCAATGAAATTTTGAGTACAAATACCTTAGGCTGAAAATTTTCAAAAACTCTCATAATCCCTCGTAAACACTAATGAAAGTGTCTAACAACTTTTGGAATGGTATTTGAGAGCCTGAAACTCGATCTACGAGTAAAAACTTGACTACCAGCAAACTCTGTCTAGACACTGCATTTATATGCTATTCGATGCTATAATTCACGCTACGTAACTACACACTACACACCATGTATATACATAAAGTTCATGTCTATTACACAACAATAATATTATAATGCAACACTTAATATTATTATAAAAAAGAAAAATTTAGGTATAATTTCTGGGATGTTACATCCTCTTCACATTAGGAAATTTCGTCCCCAAAATTCATACTTACTACGAAAAAGAAATAGCGTACAAAAATTGATAAACAAATCCGGATGTTTTCTATGCATCTCCTCCTCATGCTGCCATATTACCTCCTCGCTTGAACTACCCTTCTACAATACCTTCACTAAACGAATACTACGACGACGCAATATTTTTTCCTTCGAATATAACATACGGATTGGTCGAAGGACATACGATACGTCATCTTCTACATACAAATCATCAAAGTCAATCAAGTGAGATAGATCTCGTAAGTACTTCCACAATATAGATACGTGAAAGACCGAATAAACCCTCGCAAGTTGAAGTGGTAACTCCAACCGATATGCTACTTTGCCTACCACCTTGAAAATAAGGAAAGGGCTGATATAACTCGGTGAAAGTTTTCCTTTATTCCCAAATCGCATGATCTCCTTCTTTGGAGATAGTTTATAAAACACATATTTCCCTACTTCGAACGCCAAGGGATGCCTTCGCACATCCACATAACATTTGTGACGACTTCGAGCCATCTCCAAATACTGCTTTATCAATTGTACATTCTAAGTTGTCTCTTAGACCAACTCCAGACCCAACAAAGCCCTATCACCTACTTCTGCCCAACAAATCGTAGATCTACATGGTCTCCCATACAATGTTTCAAATGGTGCCATTTCAATACTTACGTGATAACTGTTATTGTAAGCAAATTCAATCAAACTTACTTAATCTTCCCAACCGTCGCCTTAATCAAGCACGCAAGTATGAAGCATATCCTCCAATGTCTGAATGGTTTGCTCTATTGGCCATCTGTTTGCAGATGAAAAGCCAAGTTCAAAGAGAGCTTAGTTCATAAGGCTTATTAAAGACTCAACCAATAACGCGATATAAACCGATAGTTACGGTCTGACACAATAAGCATTGGAACTCCATGTAATCGAAAAATTTTATCGATTTAATTCCGACATAATTTCTCAACGGAATCGGTCGTATAAATTAGAAGAAAATAAGCAGATTTTATCATTCGGTCGACAATCACCCAAATGGCATAAGAATCATGCTGCTATTTAGGCAAACCTACCATGAAATCTATAGAAATCCATTCCCACTTCCACTTAGGAACCAATAATGGTCTAAGCAATCTACCTGGATGCTTGTGTTTAGCCTTCACTAGCTGATACGTTAAATAACACAATATATACTTCACAATATCTTAATTCATTTTGGACTACCAAAATCGATGCACAATATCATGGAACATTTTGGTACCCCCGGGATATATCGCTACACGTGAGTGATGGGATTCACGCAAAATTTCATCTGGAATAGAAGTAAAGACAAATAAACAATCCTGAAATCGAACTCTGCCATCCTCCGCCAAAACCTATCTATAAAGTCCACGTTCGCTCAGAATGCGAACATGATACACATTAGATTCATCATCCACACATTGAGCTTCAACTACATGAGTAATCAAAGTCAGAGTGACCTCAATTATAAACAATATAGCTCTAATCCCCACTTCTTCTACATAATCCAACCCAAACTCATTCAATATACACATCATCTCCCATTCATCCGCCGCCTTAAATGCAAGAGTACACCAAGTCTTGCGACTCAATGCATCTGCTATTACATTTGTCTTTTTGGGATAATACTCTAAATCAAAGTTTTATTGATCTAAGTATTTCATCCACCTCCGCTGATGCATATACAAGTTACGTTGGATAAATACATACTTGTGCAATTTATGGTCGAAAAATACCTCAAACTTATCCCCGTAGAGGTAATGATGCCAAACCTTCAATGCAAATACCATCGCATCAAGTTCAAGATCATGAGTTAGATAGTTCTTCTTATGAACCTTGAGTTGTCTCAATGCATATGCCAATTATGAGTTAGATAGCTCTTCAATGCAACCCTTCTTTCAATACATCGCAATACACCGAGTAGCCAAGCCCTCGCTCCGAAATAATAAGAATAGGAGTCGAGGTCAACAATAGCTTCAAAATGAGAAAAGACTCCTCACATTTCGCATTCCATTAGAGCTTTATGCCCTTACGAGTAAGTCTAGCCATTCGAACTGTTAAGCGATAAAAGTTCTTAACAAAGCGACGATAATACCTAGCTAACCCCAAGAAATTATGGATTTTGAACACCGACATAGGTCATTCCCAATTAGTAATGGCCTTGATTTTCGATGGATCAATAGACATGCCACCTTCTGATACAAGATGGCCAAGAAATTGTACCTCGTGTAACCAAAATTTGCATTTCGAGAACTTTGTAAAAAGTCGATGCTCCTGAAGAGTAAAAAGTACAATACGAAGATGTTCTCGGTGGCCCTTTTTTGTAGGCGAATATAAGAGAATATCATCAAGGAACACAATGATAAAATGATCCAAATAAGGTTGGAAAAAGCAATTCATCAAATCCATGAAAGCCACAGGAGTATTCGTCAAACCAAAAGACATTACGAGAAATTTAAAATGCCCATATCGGGTCCGAAATGAAGTGTTCTCGATATCCTCCTTCCGCACTTGCAATTGATGATAACCCAAATGCAAATCAAGTTTGGAAAAGAAACGAGAACCCCAAAATTGATCAAAAAGATCATCAATACGCAGTAAAAGTACTTGTTCTTCACCGTCATGCGATTCAATTTGGGATAATCAATGCACATACATATTGATCCATCCTTCTTCGAAATGAATAACGCTGGAGCACCCCAAGGAAAAGTGTTTTGTCTAATAAACCCTTTCAACGTCAAATTATCAATCTGCACTCTAAGTTCCTTCAACTCCATTGGAGCCAAACGGTATGGCACAATGGTAATAGGCTTAGTCCTCGACATCAAATCAATAATAAACTCAACCTCACACTTTGGAGGTAATCCACTTAAGTCATCGGGGTAAACACCAAAAAATTCACAGGCTATAATAATTCTACCCCCGCAACCACTTCCTTTGTGACATATAAGCTAGCCATCATGACAGAAAAACTAGTCAATACACGACGAGTGAAAGGAATCGTATGATCACGTTCTCCTTGGAAAATAACGCTAACCCCTTCAGGAGTCTTCACCAAAATTATACATCTCTCGCAATCAATGATAGCATGAAAGTCTATCCACCAATCTATATTCAGAATGATATTGAAACCTAACAGACCAAATACTACGAAATCATATGTGAAAATATGATCCGCTACAAAAATCTCGCACCCCCGATAAACATGATCAATTCTATAAGTATTATCCCCTAGAGTATCAACATACATAGGAAAATTCATATACTCCACAAATATTTCCAACATTAATGCAAAACGTAATAAAATGAATGAACGCGATGCACTGGAATCAAATAAAACATGTGCCAAGTAGAGAGAATGGTATAATACCTCAAACAACGGACGGCTCAATAGCATCTGGAGCTTAAGGCATATAAGGAATAACATAAGCACGGGCCTGAGAAGATTGACCCTGCTGAAATCTACAGCGTCCAATTCTACCCTGATAACCTCTATGTTGTACACCCTCGCTCTAACGAGAAGATAAAGTATAGTCGGTAGTGGTCGTGGAGCTACACCAGAGGATGAGGGTTGTTGCTGCTGAGGTGCAGTGGTAACGGCAACGAGACTACATATGCTTCCACTAACCACACCGACAATAAACAACCAACAGGCACACCACCAGAACATGAGATTCCGACCTACACATCTAATATACCGTGGGAAATATGCAATCACGAGCAATATGGCCCTAACAACCATAATGAATACACTCCAAGTCTTATGTAGTAGAGCATGAAGAAGAAAAGATAGATTGAGAATGTGCCCTCGCGATCTTTCTTGTCACTACCACTGCTAACATGGGAACTAACACAACCACCACTGCTACTGCCACTACGACCAACATGCATATTCGAACCCATATCTGGACCATGAACAGACTGTGGCTGAGAATTAGAAAGTTGGCCCGAATATTGAGTAGGGTGAGAAGTATAACGAGAAACCTTTACCTATTGCTTGGTCTCAAGACTATGTTCTATCTCTGAGGCCATATCAATACACTCCGTAAAAGTATTAGGACATCCTGCCATCACATATGTTTGAATAGATGGACGCAAACCTCTCTTGAATCGACAAGAACACATATTCTCCGTCAATACGTTCTCGAGCGCATACCAAGACAAATCAATGAATGAAATATGATATTCTTGCACTGAGGAATTTTCTAGGATAAATTCATAAACTACTTCTGCTTCTTTTTGCGAAGCATCTCAGGAAAAAATTCCTCCAAGAATAGCTTCCAAAATACGGACAAAATGTCTTCCAACCCACTTACTTCTTCCTTGCTACTCCACTATTGACTGAGCCGCCTAACCCCACAAGTATAATGGCGTTGTTGCCATCCGCAAGTCATCATCGACCATATAGAGAGATTTGAATTTTCTGTCGACACCTCTTACCCAATCTTTGGCTAGGATAGCCTCGCCCTCTCCGGAAAAGATCGATGGCTCCATAGTATGATACATCTTTTGAGTCGTAAATACTCGAGTTTCGATATTTTTTGTACCTGTCCTTGAACCCACACCACTATATTTAAGACCGCTTTCAACGCTTGGTCATAATAGAGGATTCTTTCACATTGTGACGTCCCGTTGGAGCAAATGGTGGAACTTGAGATTGAGGTAAAGGGAACTCTTCTTCAGATTCCTCCAAACTCACTTCCTCGCTTATAGGATCCTCCAAGTCATGGATATTCTCCGCTTTCCGAATATCTGCCTCTGGTATACGGGTGTGCCTTAGATGCATCTTTTCTTCGCTATGAGTCCCCGCTCTACTGCCACGACCATGCACATTCAAAAGTCTCCCTCCACGTCATCCTCCACCACTATTTTCATCCCTCACACCATTACTAACTTCACATCAACAACCATGCAAGAAGAAGAAAAGTTAGATTTTATAATGTGATGATAGTATCTATGACAATGCAACTATCACACATTATGCCACACAAGAAGCTAATAATAAGCAAACAATTCCTATGCATTCTTACGGTCTAGCCCCCGCTAAGATCTCCTACCTGCAAGTTACAAAGGTTTATGTAATCCAGTAAACTTTGATACTAACATGTATCCGGGGAGTGTCATTAAAGAAGAAAAAGAAAAGAAAATAAATGGAAAAAAGAATAAAATAACTACATTTACGCCAATTACATTACATTTATTCGCTACTACGGGACGATTCTATGCACAATCTATAACATGATCAACAATAGCATGTAAATAAGAACTACGTTAAAAAGAAAAGATGAAGGTCAGCACCAACTCTAAAAAATATATATATACATCGCTAAATAAAAAGTAAACCTATCTATTTACTTATACATCAGTACAAGCTGTATGCTTTTCGAAAGTAAAAGAAATTAAATGTATACATAGGTTTTCCATCTTTCATACAGGAGAAAGAATTTATCTATACCTTCACCCATGCTACAACGCTACATCAACTATGCTATCAGAGTGCATTACCAAAATAAAATATATAGTTCTGCGCTAATACATGTAGGCCAAAAATATGTATAGATATGTATGAGCATTTAATGATACTCTACGCCCGCCTCTGCGCCTACAAAACTACACATATATCCAAAATATAGAAAAAAGAAAATATTCGGTTGGCCAAGTAACACTATGATAAAAAAGAGACTAGGTTATATGCATTGTAAATGAATGTATGACAATGCAGAATAATCACATGAATATAAATGAAATTATAATCATGAAAGCAACGCATGCTCACACTTTTTACCACGCCAATACTTTAAAATATTTTTATTTGGGATTAGTATCACCATACTTTCATAAATCGCTATGATTGTTACCCGCTGGTGACACTACCTAACCTTCATTGATCACTACCCGTTGGTGATATAATCAATGGTATAATCCCAGATCTATTTTCCTGTCTTTCACTGTAAGGATGAATGACCTCATTGCTAAAATCCATGCATTTTATATTTTGATACATTTATGTTCCGAAATGAAAGGAAAACAACCCACGCATTTATTTGTGAATAAAGTTCCTTTAAAAAATGCCACGCTAACTCCAATCCACGTCATGCCACATGAATGCAATGAAATGTAATTAACTATGTATTTAACATATAATACACGCATTTTACATGATAGTCAACAATGCCATAACCATGATTTGGACAACACATATAAGGAATTTCGTGTTTATTCTATACCTATGTGACGTATCAATTACATATAATTCACCAATGCATATCCATGCCATATGACGTATCAATTCACGTCCATTCGTCCACACTTATACTAAATTTAGGTGACATATCAAATCATATTAATTTGTCTCCTCAAATTATACACCTATTAGACATATCCATCGCGTCCAATTCTAATCCATATACACATCACATTCAAATGTCTCATTCATGTATATATACGGACAAAGTCATCAATTTTATATTAAAGTTCGTTTACTACCTTACCTAACAAGCTACTAGAAGTCATCTCGAGGCTTCCTATGCAAAAACCCCAAATTTGCCATTCTTTGCCACTCGATTTGATCTAGAAAATGAATGACAATGACAATGCACCTATAGATAAAAATGATCCACAGGAAGTAAGGATCAAGAATATCAAATTTATTTTTACATAAAAAGTTGCGCGAAAAATGTGGAAACAAACCAAAAAGATAAAAGGCGAGACTTGCGTCAAAATGTTCACCTTGCTCCAAGGATAAGAAATCTCCACTTTTTATTCGTTAAGGAGCCCCGATACTAGATGATTTAAGGCTCCTAAGGGTGAAGAAAAATGGATACCACACCTCTCTCTCTTTCTCTTTCTATTTCAAAAAAGAGGAGAAAAAGAATGAAAAAGGCAAGTATTTGGTCCACGCCACTTAAGTCAGTTAACACCAATTGACTCAATCCAACCACACTTGGATCGATCGGTCTGAAATTTTAGATCAATCCAATGCTAGGTTGATCAATCATAGCTACTGGAATTTTGAGTGCAAACACCTCTGTCCTAAAATTTCCAAAAACACTCGTAATCCCTCATGGACACTAATGGAAGTGTCTAACAACTTTCGGAATGTCATTTGAGTGCCTGAAACTCGATCTATGCATAAAAAATATGATTATTGACAAACTTCATCTAGACACAACATTTTTACACTATTCGACAATATAATCCACGCTACGTAATTATGCATTGCACACCACGCATATACATATAGTCCATGCCTATTACACAATAATAATACTATAATGTAATGCTTAATATAATTATAAAAAAAAAATTTCGATCACATTTTTGGGACTGTACAGTTCGACCACAGGAACAAAGGATAGCCTTGCACGTATATGTAGCCACCTCATAGTGACCCTCCTTGAAGAAATTCAGGTATAATTATCAACATAGTTTATGATACTTTGAATTTTTCATCGAGACGGGACAAATCATTTCACAGATATATCCAATATGTCAACTGATTCAGCTGACATCCGAGAGAACTCATTTACATGTGCTCCGTTTTAAGTTTTTACTAAGTTTTGACCACAAAAACCTTAAAAAATTAGAGAATACACATTAAAAATAGCCTTCCATACAAGCCTAGTGGCTTTATAACACCTCTCCTTTGAAGAAATTTAGGTATGGTTAGGATATGTCCTTTGTAAACTTGGTATCCTTTGAGATTTTGATCATCTTTGTATTTTATAGGTGTAAAGGTGGGTCCAGATATCACTAAATTGCTACTGCGATAGTTGTACATATTTTTGGCACATTTGTTTAGCACTTATATTTATGCACTTCATTTTGATATTTTAGCATACTCTGATAGCAAGGTTGTAGTAGTATAGTGAATGTAGCGTGGAGAAAGTATAGATATGTTCTTGCTCTTATCTGAGGTGAAGAACATATGCATACCTTCCTTTATCTTTTATTTTTAGCAACCATACAGCTTACGGTATTGTATTAGTAAATGGTTGGTTTACTATCTTATACATTTTTATGGAGTTGGCGCTGACCTTCATCCTTTCTTTTTAGAATAGTTTTACTTTTCTGCCCAATATTCTTAAATCAGATAATGCTTACACGGTTCGACTCAAATCATACAAATCCCACATAAATTACTTTAGTTTCACACACAATTTACATTTCCTTAAATTCACCCATTTCTTTACACAAACAAATTTATCGCCTATTAACACAAAACTTTCATACCAAGATTTCTTATAAAAATTCCACATAATGAACACAATTTACTCCATAATATATTTCTCTACAAACTAGAGAAATATGTGCAGAACAATCGACAACCAATAGCACCCATATTTATACAATCAACATAACTTACATACTTCACTGCATATCAACTCTTATCGCACAAATTTCCTTATTACAATTTACCTTCCTTCTTCTTCTTCTTCTTTTTTTAATTTCACAATTTATTCATTTCTTCATTTCACATAATTTTTGACCTTTTTAGTTTGATAATAAGATATATGTCGAATATAACATATTTATAGTACACACGTATATGCAAAGTGTATTATTAGGCACAACCTGTAACTATTAAAATCACATGATATGAGTCAAGAAAAGGGGACAAAGTTCAAGCACATGGCTGTCTACTTTGAAAAGAGGATGAAAGCCCGTCCGACTCAGCTTTTCCTACATAAAAGTCGACAAAAATACCACAATCAGGCTTAATTCTAGCTTATATACATTGATTGTCTCAAATTTTACAGTATGAGCAAGGGCTTAACGAGTTACCTACGTCAATTTGGGTGAAAAGCATCATAAATGCCTCATTTGAGGCTAGTGCTTACATGCATGAGCTTAAATTTGAGCTATAACTTGATCTTTCACCTTAATTTCTCTCCTATTATCTCTTTTTTGCTCTTTTGGTGTATTTGTTCTATATTTTCATGTTAAAAGAGTATAAACGACGTATACATATGCACATACTCATGCATAAGTAGGACAGGTGGTAGCTTATTAAACTACCATTGGTTCAAAATTTAGTGGGTTAAGATTTCATAAACTACCTGAAATATATTTCAGTTGGTTATTTTCAAAACAACCAACCGTTTTACCCTATTTTGGGTTATTGTGAAAATTTTAGACCTTACAACTCTCCACACATAATTAGAACATCATCATCAAAATTCAGAGTAATATTAATTCAAAGTTAGGGTCACGATCGTAGGATCTTACCAGTCATAGTCTTGAGACTTTTGGTAGGAAGTAAGGTCTTCATACGTAGTTAGAACTTCGTCATCACCAATGATTTAATCTCAATCTCTTGTAAGGTCTTGGTAGTATGTTGTCTAATAAGAGTCGTAGGGCTGTTGCTTACTGTTGGTTTACAAATTGCCAACATTCTCATATATTCACATAGAGGGTTGATCATTCAAAATTTCAAGGTTTGTTTTCTATGTCACTTCAAGTCAATCAAGGTTTCTCCATACACTTTTCATGTCCCAGTTCTTGGTTTCTTTACCTGGTTCTCTTTAGGTTTTGTATCATTTATTCTTTATTTTGCCATTCTTAAAATCTTACTTTATTAGTAATTCCTTCTTATCAACTATACTTTACAGATGTATCATTGGTACTGTAAAGTTCACATAGTTCTTGAGGGGCATAACTTATTATTAAGGCATCTTTGAGAGATTCAAACTTAAGGCCATTCGCATTACCACCAACAAACTAATCCTGGACTGCTTATATCTTAACGGTTACCTATCCATAGTTCACCACTCATGAAATCATTCCTTCTAGAAAAATGGTTTCCTCATACCTTTGTCCCATTATACTTGACATTATTACCAAATCTCTCTGTAGAGTATGTTGCTCTTTCTAACCTCCGTTTAGCTTGAGCCTATCCATCGTTTTTCTTATAGCATTCAATTCTTCCTTTCTATCGTACTCGATGCACTCACATAGCAACACCTCCCAATCTGTCAAATAATTCCATATCTTAACATAAAACAAACATCCCCAAGGTTCTCAAATCACATACAGACTAGCTAGTTTTACTCAACTCCCCTTAGTATTACTCTTCATACTTCATCTTTTTAAGTTCACCAACCATCTCCAGGATATTTGTTCCTAGAATGATACCAAAACTACTCACATCTAATAATACCAAGTTGTTTAAAAGGGAGGTTGACCAACCATCATCATCTCATAAGCAGAATAGCACAAGCTAGGTATTATTCATATACCACATGGAATACCAATAAATAATCGAGCATATAGTTGGCCTAGCACTAACCCAGGAGTTTTACAAACTTTGCAGACACGAAAGATTGAGGTGTTCTCTTATTGAAAAGTATGATATCTTAAGAAAAGAAGAATGATAAAATATATTGGATTTTGGAAGGCTCACCCAATTCTGTGATAGCCTGTGTCACCACATAAATGAGAAATTGAGGGCCATTGAAAGGGTTGTCTATTGTGTAGTTGAAGGCATAGTCACTACTAGAACAATTGAATTTCATATATCCTCAGTTGTTGCATGCACAACACATAACCTATGGGCATAAGTGGATCTTATGACCTGGATCCCTGTACTGGTGGCAAAACCATGGCTATCGAGACCACCCTCCAGAAGTTGTCAGGGCCGAAAAAGTGCGTTGAGCAGAATATTGTTGCCTCTGAGTATTAACCTTTCAAGGCCTTTATTCCAGGATTATCCTTAATATTTATTTATGACATCACTGCGGTTTTTTCTACCAATCCCACTAAGACATCCCTCATTCTCGTATTCGCTTAAAAAGTCGAAGTCATCCATTCTCCGTCCTGCACACCTCGATGAATGGTTTTCACGTATGCGTCTCCCATTAGTCTCTGCTATTTCTGATTGCATTATTGTCTCCAGTATCTTTCCATATGTATTATACTCAATTGGAGCCAAGGCTATCTGTAGTGGAGGACGTAGTCCCAACTCAAATCTTCTGACATGTACCTTTTCTGTTGATACCATTTCTAGAGCAAACTGGGAGTAGGTTTCAAATTTTTGTGCATACAGCTCCACGGCCAGTTTTCCTTCTGTTAATTCCATAAACCCTCTTCTTCAACACCTTTTTAAATTCGTTCCAAGTCGGATTATGTATATTCAACGCCATGGCCATTCCATCCACAATTCATTAGCTTCATTTCAAATAAAACGAGGTTGTAGTAACCCTTACAAAGTCTTCTTAGATGCCCAATGTTTTAAATTGCTTTTCCATCTCTCCTAACCATTTACAAGCTTCTGTAGGGTTTGTTCTTCCACAAAACACTAGCGTATTCATATCTCCTGGATTTCGATATACCCATGAGATTAAGACCAGTCTATAAACAACACTTGTGCTATTTGATGCATGGCACCCCGTTGTAGTTAGGACAAGTCCTCAACATTAATATTGAGTAGGGTCGAAACATAGCCCCCGACGTTCGGTGCCCCAGGTGGTACTTGTGTCCCTGTTTAAGGCAGAGGGTTTTCCTCACCTACCGCTTCACCTTATAAATCCTCAACTCTATAGTCAATGGTTAGGGACGACTCATCAACCATAGTATCCTGCTACCTCGGCAAGCCCGTAATAGATCTGGTTCGGTGGCGCACTCTCGATTGTGTATCCTCCTGGTAAAGTCCTTCTCCAAAAGGGTTTTGATTAGGGGATTCGTCATGTACATCTTTAGCTCCATTCATTATATTCGAATAGAAGGAAAATACTTCAAACGCCTAACAATTTTCTCCTCTAGAGTTATATTTATATTCATATTCATACACCACCTACACTTTTGTCACACAATCACACTTAGCACCCAACAAATACCAGCAATCGGGCGGTCTACTTCTGCTTACAATTCTACTCTCGTTGTAGGCTAGCAAGGCATCTCCTGTCGCTCTGTTACGGGTTTAGAAATTGGCTTGACTTACTACCTAATTGCCACCCATGCCACCCATGACAAGTCACACTAGCAACAATAACATCGTCAGTCAAGTATTATAGAACATTTAACTTAATTAATTCATCTTAATATGTTTAATACACTTAATATACAAAGGTGCCACTGTAGACACCTTTAGCAGATTCACATACATCTATCCCCACATTGTCCCCTACTCTGCCTAACTATGTGTGTGTACCCATCTCAGTTTGAACGGGCTTCCACAAACCTATTAGGTTTGATACCATTCTATTACGCCCCCGGAATTTGAGAACCCCGGACACGTGAGAATTTTAGAAAATAGTATATGATTTTGCATAGGGCCATAGCCCAAAACTACCTACAATGCCAACCTCCTTATTATACAATGTACACGTAGTGCACCAAATATAGCAATAGCTTTACATTATATAGTACTTGTTTTTACAAAACATAAGAGCCTTTGATTTTAGAAGTTTTAAGTAAAATGACTCAGTCCTTTACCGAATGCATAGATAACCTTTATTACAAAACATATCACTGCAACTGCCAGATTACGATGACTATTATCGAAATGCTTATACTTCAAGCTCTGTTGGGGAACCACTTCGTCTACTGCTTCGCTTGATATTGCCTATACATCCTGCATGTCATTGTTTTAGACTACCAATTGATAAACAACATGCAGACTTATTGTATGTAACAACGCATCTCATAACACATTCCGTGTAACACCCAAGTTTACCGGAGGCACGCAACTAAAATATTTTAATCACATATTCTCACAATTATTTGTCCATGGTGTAATATTGTATTGAGAAACACATATACTCAAGAGTGCAAGTTGCTCGAGACTTTGTGCACAAAAATTTTGGCGAGTGCCCCTTTATACCTAAAGCCACGCATAAGACCCGACTAAATTTTGATACGCACAGGGGGTCCCACTACGGATCCTCAAGATTTACTCAATAATCTATTAGGGTTTTCAATACAAACTTTGCCTGATATGGCTCCTGATTTTATTCGATAATTCTTGAAGCTTTCAAGAGAACGTTATTGTATATATATTTTCGAAATATTATTTTAGGGACATATAAAAAGTTTCGCGGGCGAACAATGCGCATATCGAGAAAACGTCGAGCCAACTACACACCCCTAAAATCCCATTTCTTGGCCAAATTCCACAAGCTTCTCAAAGAAGTTTTGTCCATTTTTTTTATCATTTTTTCTAAGCTTCTTGAAGAAGCCTCCTACTTATTAAAAGAAAACATTGAAGCCCAAAATCATACCACTTCCGAAAATCTTAGAAATTAAACCGAGAAGAAACTCATACACATAACCGAGAGATAAAGCCTTAGATCTATGGTTTGGTTGGGCTTTGGGTACACAAGGTGCACGGGTTGGAAGTTGCACTTGGAGTTCGGGTTTGTAT
>MKEJ01102141.1:0-18260 GCA_001753735.1 Embelia ribes | reverse complement strand
GATTAAAACCTTGAGCTTAGTCAAAGAACTTTTCATTAAATTCGAAATGTTCAATGATTAAATGATGCAATATTCCAACATTTGCATCCAACGGCGCGGCATTATTAATTGAGATATTATATAGTTTTATTAGAAATTAGATTAATTAGAAGAACGCATGTAAGGGCTTCAGCACTAAGTGGAATAAGTAGTTTTATTATGTTGGTTGAACTATAATTAGTGATTGAGTAAAAAAAAGTAATAATTTTTAAGTTTTAGTAGTAAATGGGGGAAGATGGGAGGCTGCTGCGCCGACTGAGAAACAGTCGTTGCTGTGTAGTTTTCGGCTGTTGGATGCACATCCAACGATTGCGATTTAATATTTTAAAAATTAAAAAATTAAAATTAATTTTTAATATTAAATTACAGTAATTGAATGTGCATCAAATAACCGTAAATTATGGAACAACAACTGTTTTTCAGCCATGCGCAACAGCTTCCCAGAAAGCTATAAACTTGTGCAGACCAAAAGGACAAACAAATAAAATGTATGACATAGAAATGTGTGATCATTCCATTTTAATTAATGACTACTGTAGCAATAAATCCTAGTTAACTTCTGTACTACGGAAAAAGGCAACCGCTAGAATTTCGCTAGCTGGGTTAGTACCAAAAATTGAAAATTAGTCGGTTGAAACGTCATAGAAAATTAACGGGAGTAACGTTTGTTAACTTGTTTTAAATAATAATATGAGGAAAATTGATGTAATATTAATTATTTAAGGCTTACTAATGTGAATTTTTTTTTATTTGGAATTTCCTAAATGGGCTATAAAAAATGATATACTAGGAACCCATTATTGGAAGAGGGATATCGATATACATATATGTATCTAAGTGTATGCATGAATGTACACTATGCTTTTTAAAATATACATTGAAACCCAACTCCTCCAAATTTGGGAAAACATGAAAAAGGGAAAACAAAACAATTTTGACAAACCTAATGCCAAAGTGCAAGTGAGTAAAGCATAGCAAATTCTCTTCATCAGCTTGAAAAGGAAACAGTTTCCAAAACCATCATCACCACCACCCATACTATCAACAAAAGCCAGCAAAGAAACAGCTTTTTCACACCACATAATAAATGTGTTTCAAAAAGTTGCCAAAAACACAGGTCTTGAGCTCAGAGTTAGAAAGTGAGCAACTCTGGTATAAGCTAGAAAGATCAAGAATAAGTGAAAGAGGCAATAAGAAAGCATTTATATAAGGGAAGTTGTGGAGCCGGGATTAAAAAGTAGAGGATGTTGAACGTGGTAAAAGTCCTTTTGTGGGGTTTGAAAATTATTAAGGGTATAGCCACATGAAAACTTTTCTATACTAACATATAAGACATTTTGTGGATTTTTTATATAGTTTAGAGGTGACTATAGCCTCATCCCTAGCAAACTTTTAGCTTCTTTTGAGAAAATAAAATACATATATATGGCTGGGGCTTATGCCCGAATTGGGGCTAAGGCAAAATATTTCTATAGGTATCTTTAAATAATAAGATTTACTTAATTTTTTCATTTCAAAATTTTATTTAGCTATAGTCGATCATATTAAGGCCTAGTTTTGTAATGATGGTGCTTTTCAAAATCTGCTACTCAAAAATGCTTTTAAAAGGTAATTCTAAGAACGAGTGTGATACTAATATTTGGTAAATAAGACATAGTTTGGTAATGCTGAATATTTTTGATAATTTGTTCTTCAAAGTTAATTTTTAAAGTTGATTTTAAAAGTAAGTATGATCAATAGTGTTTGGAAGAATAAATTCTTAAAATTATTTTGATAAGTAGTATGATATTTGGTAAAATATTTTCTTTTGTTGTAAAAATGCAAAACTATGTAAGTATGAGTAACATAGTAAACATATAATTGAGATTATTTGGATAATTAATGATACAAAAAGTGGAAACAATTTTTGAAAATACCCCTAAAACTGCTTCTAAAAACAAGAAAATAAAAGAAAATAAAAGAAAGCAATGTCTAGAAAGTAGGTGCTTCAGGATTTATCAAACAGTACCAAAAACAATTTGCAAGGAAAAAAAAGGCAGATATAACATTCAAACAACAATCTCAAACTAGGCCTAAATTCTAAAAATCATTTTGATATGTGTGGTATTTGGTAAAATTGTGTTTTTTATTTTTAAAAGATAAAAATATGTATGAATGGGGAATGCAATGAATATAACTAAAGCCATTATAATAATTAATGAAAGAAAAAATTGAAGTAACTTTTCAAATCACCCCTAAGGTTATTTTCAAAAGCAACCTAAAAAAATCAGAAAGGAATTATTGAAAACAGAGTTTACCAAACACTCCAGTCTACAATTTTCAAAAATAAAAAATAAAAACAAACAACAAAAAAACAAAAAAACAGTGGTCCTTGGTCTATTTTTAACTAGTATTTTATGTGTCTGTGGTGCAGTTCTGTAAAACATTTGGGGTAAGTAATGGGTAGCAAAGCACCGAGTTGGGCTGATCAGTGGGGCGGAGGCAACAACAACAACAACGATGATTATGAAAAATCTGCACTTAGCGGCAAGGCGAGGCTTGGCGGTGGCAGTGGGAACAAGATGGACAATGTGAAGGAGGCAGCTTCGGCGGGGCTCTATAAAGCCAAGGCAGCTGCGGTGGTCGGGGCCAAGAAACTCAAGAGTGGATCTTCTGTGGGTTTCAAGTGGGTTAAAGAAAAGTGCCAGAAGAAGAATTAGTTCAAATTAAATAGAATTTAAAAAATTTATGTCGTAAAAAACTGAAGTTTTCGCAGTTGTTTAAACCCGTGGTTTCGGTTTGTTTATGTGAATGAAAATCATCTCTGTTTTGTTTTTCTTACTAGAGTTTTGCACCAAAATGAAGTTTTGAGTTAAAAGTAATTCTTAAAACATTCTTACCAGTCTTGCTATAAAGAGGATTTCTCCTTTATTCCCATTTGAGAAATCAAAATGAGAAATGCGCTTTTATTTTCTTCATTTCGTAGAAAACTTCTCAAAAATGCAATGGTAAATTTTTCAATGGAGAAATATATATTCACGTGTTCTCTTTAAAAAGTATCTTTTCTCACCAAAACTATAAAACCCTAGTTAAAATTATTATTTTTACATTTTATTGTACATCATATAGTTATTTTAAAAAATTTAGAGAAGCTGGTGTGTTTAATTTCTTAAATAATGGTTTCTAATAGGAAAATTAGGTTTCAAGAAATTGTGAATGAGAAATGAAATGAGAAAAACTATTGTGAATGCTCTTACAGCGTTTACATCTGTTTTTTTATTTGAATTTTCTAAATCTAGCTTTGTTGAAAGATATTTCTCTTACAAAAATAAAATATTTTAGAAAAGTGTCACGACAGTCATTTTGTATTGTATTGTAAATTTTCCAACTCGAATGTCTAATGTAGCATTTCTTAAAAGTCTTTCAAATAAATAGACATGGAAATTTCGGGTGCGAGATTTTTCAAATGAGAAAATTTTGTCACAGAGAAAGACGGGTGTGCATGCTCTTAGAATCAAGATAATGCTCACTTATGTATCTAAACAGTGTTCAATTAACAAAAAATAGTTGATTGGGACAATGTGCATCTTGAACTAGTGATTACTGTTCATTCAAATTCTATTTTAAGTTTTAGAGGGTTCTTTTGTCCAATTTCCAGCATCTATTTTAGAGTTTGAGGTGTCAAAGTTTTGAGTAGAGAATGGGGACATTGGCAGGAAGGCCTTAAACTTGGACAATTTAGTCCCACATGTTAACTATATCTTGTCAATCCTCCAATCCGGATGATTTCTGTCTAATTATTAATGGAAGTAGCTAGATTTTGTTATCTATTGGACGAATTCCGCTATGAATTTGAGAAATCATTATCTATTGGATGAATTCCCTATGAGTGTCAAAGTTTGAGTAGAGAATGAAAAAGCCGAATAGTTTTACGTGGTAACCGGCACCTTTGAAAATTTGACGGTGTATGTAAGTATTTGTTGGTGATGTGAAATGTGCAGAATATCACTCCATTCAATGTATTCACACGGTTCACTGCATTGGACAATAGTCTACTGGTTAGGCAGTATCAATAAATTCAGAACTCTACTTCTGATGCAATTCCCATGATTTCCATTGTAAATGTTTGATGTTTGCTATCCAGAAGTTGATGATGTGGAAAAGTGTCAACTTCTAGCATCAATCCACATTTAATGCCCAGTAATACTATCATATAGTTTTTCCCGCTTAATTTGACTCAAAAAGCTTGCATTAATAAGCTAGGCTGCTGCTATATAATTACAATGTGTTTAGCTAAGCGTTCCAAACACAAACACGTCATTTCTTGGCAATTTCAAGGTTTTCCTGGCTTGAGTATTGTTTTTGGCTTGTGTTGCGTTTGATTTTCAATATTGGCTTTAATGGGTGGGAGTGATCTTTATGGAGGAAGTGGTAGTTTTAGATTAAGCAGTCCCTCAATCGGGATAGGAAGTGGCACAGAGTCTTTTTCTAGGTCTGCAGACAGAGAGGATGATGAAGAAGCTCTAAAATGGGCTGCAATTGAGAAATTACCGACTTACGATCGCTTGAGGAAAGGGTTACTTAAAGACTCACTAGGCATAGTCAATGAAGTTGATGTTAAGGGGCTTAGTTTTGAAGAAAGGAAGCATTTGATTGAGAGGTTGGTTAAAGTCGCCGAAGAAGATAATGAGACGTTCTTGTTAAAGCTCAGGAATCGTTTCGATAGGTAATTTTTCCTTTTTCTTTTTGGTTTAATTAGTCGTAGTTATATATAAATGCAGTGTGAATTCTCAAGTAATTGAGTGTTTTTGCTCATGGGATTGCAGGGTTGGGATTGATATACCTACGATTGAAGTCAGATTTGAGAACCTTAATGTTGAGGGAGAAGCCTATGTTGGAAGCCGAGCTTTGCCAACTTTCTTTAGTTTTTATGCTAATCTTCTCGAGGTAGCAATTCTGAAGAAAAGATTTATTTCATTTATTCACAATTTCACAAACCATTTTGCTGCTTTTGACCGCTTTTTCATTTTTACATGTCATTCTATTCAAAGGGATTTTTTAGCTACCTTCAAATATTTCCAAGTCGAAAAAAGCATTTCTCCATCCTCCGCAATGTTAGTGGAATCATCAAGCCTTGCCGGTGAGTAGTTAAAACATGGCAAATTGTGCTTTTTTTTTGTTCGTTTTGCTTTTGATTGTGTGTTCCGCCTATATATCCATTAATTATGCTGATGTTTTAGTTAAATTTATGCAGAATGGCTCTACTACTGGGCCCTCCAAGTTCTGGAAAGACCACCCTGCTGTTGGCGTTAGCTGGAAAGCTCGACAGCGATCTGAACGTAAATAAATGCCGTTTCTACTCAAACAATGTTAGCGCAATTTTATAAAGTTCTTTTTTGCAATTTGAAAATTAGAACTTTCTTTTCTTTGGATTCTTAGTTTTCTGGGAAGGTGACTTATAATGGACATAGCATGGATGAGTTCGTACCACAGAGAACAGCTGCATATATCAGTCAGTACGACCTCCATATTGCGGAAATGACAGTCAGAGAAACCTTGGCATTTTCAGCAAGATGCCAGGGCGTTGGGTCACGCTATGGTTAGAAAGAAAATGATTATTTTTTCTTCTTTTTCCATATGTACTGGAATTAATTTTATTTATTCAAGCTTTAACTTTTTTTATTTTGTTTTTTAACTTATTAATATGTAGATATACTAGCAGAGTTGTCACGAAGAGAAAAAGTGGCAAATATTAAGCCTGATCCTGATATTGATATCTATATGAAGGTAAAAAAAAAAAGCGGTAGTAGTACGAATTTCAGGGTCTTTTTGGAATATGAAAATAAGTTGCTTTAGTTTCTGTGAGTTTTACATATGCATCATTGGCCATGATATTAACTCGAAACTTTATCACTGAACTCCTGGTGTGATTAGATATAAAAAAGCTGAATAATGTTACAGGCTTCCAATTTCGTGGATAGTGTAAGGAGAGAACGTTATTCATTATTAGTAATTTTACTTAAAAAAAATATTATCAACAATAAAACAAGCAAATATATTGAATTTTGTTGTAGTTAGACAAATGGAAACCGTGTGACTACTTACTGGTTCAATCCTCTTGTCCCCAAAACAAACCTAACCTTAAAAGTCAAACCTAGCCGTATTAGCTCGAAGCCACATATTCGTAACTATGTCATGGGAATAATAAAATTATACAAGGGTCCACTTCATCTCCGCGATCTTCTATTTTTATCAATCTTCTATTATTCCTTTTGTATTATCAACCGGGATCTGTTTATAGCTGGTTCAGAATTTATGCCTATTTTGTGAAAATCGAATTGGTGACTGGAGTTATCGTTATTGTCCGCAAAATATCAGGTTGAAGCAACAGAGGGACAAGAGGCTAATTTGGTCACAGATTATATATTGAAGGTATAAACAGTAGTAATTTAAAAACTTTTCTGCTCTGGTTACAGGAAATAATGCATACAAATTACATGTCACAGGTTCTTGGTTTAGAAATCTGTGCAGATACCATGATTGGTGACGATATGATACGAGGTATATCCGGGGGGCAAAAGAAGCGTGTCACAACAGGTTATTTTCTCCATTATCATTCTTTTTTTTCTTAATTTTATTCGTAATTTCGTACCAGCTTACCTTTTCTTGAAGGGGTTGCTGATATATAACTACAGGTGAGATGCTAGTTGGACCAGCAAAAGCTCTACTCATGGATGAGATATCTTCTGGTTTGGATAGCTCAACAACTTTCCAAATTGTGAAATCTCTCAGGCACTATGTACACATCCTCAAAGGAACCGCTCTCATCTCTCTCCTACAACCAGCACCTGAGACTTACGATCTATTTGATGACATAATTCTCCTATCCGATAATGAAATTGTTTATCAGGGTCCTCGAGAAGAAGTGCTTCCATTTTTTAAATCTATGGGCTTTCAATGTCCGGAGAGGAAAGGCGTGGCGGACTTCTTACAAGAAGTAAGCGTATATACATCTTTGGCTTTGTTTACTGGGTTCTCCGACGAACAATTTTTTGACAGCTTTCCTTCTTGTTGTTTCTTCATTTTTTTTTACCCCAATATTTCCCGTTTAATTTTTGGTTTTCTAGACTATATTTTTGTGTTTGTTTCTTTGGGGTTTCAATTTAGCAACAGATAACCCAGGACTAAATTGTTTGGCAATCCCTCATGAGACTAAGCTATCAAATATGAATATTTATTTAAATATTTTAGTTAAAGCACTAACTCTAGACCAATTGTCCCTCCCCTCCTTTCTGGACATATTAACCCCTTATTTGGCGCTGAAATTGTCCAGAGGTGCTAGAGTCCATAGCACATTTGGATGAATAAAACTGAAACAAATATGCTTTATCTGCAAAACAGATGCCCAGATGAGCTTGATTTTTAAGTCCCATGAGAATTTGATTTTTATGGTGCAGGTGACTTCGAAGAAAGATCAGCGACAGTACTGGGCATGCCAAGATGAGCCTTATAGATTTGTTACAGCCCATGAATTTGTCGAAGCATTTAAGTCATTCCATGTCGGGCAGAGATTGGCTGATGAGCTGGAAGTTCCATTTGACAAGACTACAAGTCATCCAGCTGCTCTTACAGCTAAAAGCTATGGGGTTAGCAAGATGGAACTCCTCAAAGCTTGTGTCTCTCGAGAATTATTGCTTATAAAGAGGAACTCGTTTGTGTACATCTTCAAGATCATGCAAGTGAGTTTGCGTAACTGTAAAATATTCTCTGTTTTCATTGTAGTTATGTTTTGTCATCAGTTTAATCTGTGCTCTCCCTCTCTCTCTCTCTCTCTCTCTCTGGTTTAGCTCGCTATCCTAGGATTCGTGGCAATGACAGTCTTCCTGCGAACAGAAATGCCCCGAAATTCAGTGGCTGATGGAGGAATATACGTGGGTTCTATATTTTTCTCTCTAGAAATGATCCTATTCAATGGAGTCTCGGATATTTTCATGACTATTTGGAAGCTTCCGATATTCTACAAGCAAAGGGATCTTCTCTTTTATCCTGCATGGGCATATGCTATCCCTTCATGGATCCTCAAGATTCCATTTTCGTGTATGGAGGTTGGCGTATGGGTTTTTCTCACTTACTATGTCATTGGATATGATCCGAATGTGGGGAGGTAAAATATTTAACCTTGATCGCGTTTATGTTGGATTAAAAAGTCACTCCCATATTAGGGAGAAGAAACATTGCATTGATAACTGTATCTTGATAATCATATTACAAAGGTCTCTATGAACCTATTAATTGGCAGAGTAGAACCTGGTGATCAAGAAAACAATCTGCCTAAAAACGCTAGAACTTGCTGAACCAAAAAAAAAAAAATTAATAATAATAATAATAACATAAAAGGAAATAAGTATGTAATTCAGAATATTGTAATATTCTAAAACCTGTGACTTGTGACGTCAGATAAGATCCAACTTCAAGGAGGTAAAGTCTTTGAGGATGCATTTCAAATATAATTAAAAGGAATATGTATCAATTCCATATTATATAACTCATCCTTATTAATTTTTGGCATTTACGTAAAATTAGATGTTAATCTCCCAAAAGAAATTCATTTTGATGTTTTTTTTTTTTTGGTATAACCATCTGGTATCCGGAATCACATTGGGCTCAAACTAATCCGGATTTCGAGCCGGGCAAGACCACAAAGGATGGTAAAGCTCTCCCTACCAATGTTTAACGCGGCTGCATTCCTGAGACTCGAACTTGAGACCTCAGTTAAGCGAGAAGAGACCCTTACCATCTCACTAGCATTACAACGTTTTGGCAGAATTGATTAATTTAACTTACCGAAAAAAGATTTTAAATAACAACCCAATAACAATTTTGCAAGAAATATTACCATTTATTTCTATAAGCCAATCTGGAAACAGGGGTAAGGCTATGCAATGCGGGAGCTTTGTGTATTGAGTTGTCCATATGTATATATATGTACTTTTTTAACCTCTTCTTGCTTATGAAATTCCAAGGACTTTTATCTGTTTTTGTTTCACCTATTAAGTATTAACTAAGTTAACTATTCCATTGCAGATTATTTAAGCAATTCTTGGCATTTTTACTTATGCACCAAATGTCTTCTGGATTATTGCGATTCGTTGGGGCGGTTGGTAGGGATCCGGTTCTGGGATATGCATATGGAACATATACTAATGCTGTGATTGTTGTGCTGGGGGGAGTTGTTCTATCACGAGGTATACGCACATATGGCTTTACCAAAAAAATTGCTTTTCATATATGGACTGGAATAATGCTTCCATATAATTTCTTTGTTCACAGTGAGGATGAAGAAATGGTGGACTTGGGGTTACTGGATTTCACCGGTTACATATGCAAGTAATGCAGTTCTAGTAAATGAGTTCCTTGGTGCTAATTGGCAACACGTAACTCCCTCTATTGTATTGCTTATTTTTTGGATATTAATGCTTTTTTCTTGTTTCTCAGTGTAAGTTTTTTCGTAACCACAATGTTTGATCTTGTACTTCGCAAGATTCCTCCAAATGCAACTGAACCACTTGGAGTATTGGTGTTGGGGACTCGAGGTGTGTTTGCTGATGCTTATTGGTATTGGTTAGGAGTTGGAGCACTCGTGGCATATGTCATTGTTTTCAATATCTGTTTCACCTTGGCCCTCACATTTCTTAAGCGTGAGTATCTCTTAGTTCTAATTTATTAAATCCATATAATACAAGAATTAATCTAGTAATACATATTAAAATATCGTGCAGCGCTTGAGAAGCCTCAAGCTTTTATAGCAGAGGAAAAGGATACTACTGTATCCAATGGTGAAGCAAGTAGCGCTATTAGGAGAGGTTCCGGCAAAGGTACGAAGCTTGCCATATATAGCTATTAATATGTCTATGTTGTCTTTTAATTTGTTTATGTTAATCAAATGTAAATTGATCCGCAGAGAGGAAAAAGCAGATACAGCTAAGTTCCTTCGACGACCAGAGCCGAAAAAGGGGAATGGTTCTTCCATTCGAACAACATTCTATTGCCTTTGATGAAATAGTATACTCTGTTGATATGCCACAGGTATGAGGTGACAATTATGTAGCCATATGCTTTGGTTTGTGTATTTATTCTCTCCTTGATTAGTTTAGGGACTGAAAACTGACTGCTCCAAAAACACGTAGATAATAATAGTATAATTTTACTTGTAAAGTACCGGATTTATCAATCTCAGGAACTCTTAGTGATTTAGAATGTCTTGAAAACTCACTAATACGTAATTTATTCTCAAAGATTTAATCCGTTTTTTTATATTACTTCCTACTCCTAATTTTTCTTGGATTTTTGTTGAGTTGAGTTAGGAAAACAAAACTAGCAGTAAAATAGCAAATATAAAATAAAAGTATTAATAAAGATCTTGTTTGAACTAGAAATCCAATGAATTAACTTACTCTTCCTAATTATCCTAATTAGTTAACTCTAAAATATTGTTAATTTAGAAAATCATTGATGTGTATAATCTGGTTTACTTCAACCTAATGTGTCATCGAATAATTGTCAGACACCATTACTACGCCTAGACGATTTTTAAGGTACTCAGATAGGTTAAAAATCATAGAGTTTAGACTAATTCAAAATTTAAATTAAAATTATTAAAAATATACTCATCAATTAAGAATTAGAAAAATTTTGTTAATTCATCATCATCCCCAGGCAAGAAAAGGAATTAGCCTAGTATAACTACGATGAACATAGCAAAAGATGAATAACAACTGATGAAAGAAAACACAAATATGTAAAGAAGAAGATCAATAATAATTAATATGAAAATAATTAAAAAAAACTCAAAAAATTGTATTGAAAAGAATAAAAGAGAAGAGGAGCCTCGAGAGACCCTATCTCTAGCCTCCAAAGTTAGACAAGAAAAAGAATGAAAGACTTGATAGGAAATTAGTGTTGAAAAATCCTTTTTGTTCTCTACAATTTATGAAAAGATAAAAATATCCTTAATGAGATAATTTCCTAATTAAACTCGGAATTAAAATAATGATATAAATCAAGTGTTGCACTTTTATAAATCAAGTGTTGCACTTTTATTTCCCGTGATTGACTAGTAAACAGCACTGTACTCCTTGACGAAAAAATTTATAACTCGCCGTAGAAAATTTGGAATTGAGCTTTGTTTGAACAGTTGGAAAAATAATTCAACGAGCTTTCCAACCATACAAAATTTGATACCAGAATCTGCTACAGAACTTCCCAGAAATTCAACAAAGTTCATGTCTTTTGTCCCCGAAACACTTTCAACGAATGAATAATTAAATTGTTCGTTCAAGACTTCATAAAACTCGTTTCTTGATGCTTTAAATCACAAACCAAAGTCCAAACATAATGCTTGATATCATATTCCATGAGAAATTACCTCTTGGCTTTAAATCATCACATTTAGCATCATAAACCTGCAATTAACATAAAAACATATAATACCGAAATATAACAAATTTCATACGTTAAATCACTATATAAATGACTCAAAAGCTCAATTATTAATTTATACACTTTCATAGCCCAATAAAAAAAATGTTGCGTTCTAAAAGAACGACCAGAACAAAAAGCAACTTTTTTATAAGTCTACAAAGTTATTGATGCTTCTAGGAAAAAAGAAAATTAAGCTGTTTATCTAACTAGAAAATGCCTGCAGAACCATAAGCAAGCGCGCACCAAAATTTTTCGTACTGCAGGCTGAATAACTCCACTGAAAAACTAAGCAATTTATGTTGCCAAGTGCTTCGGTTTCATACGGAAACAATTTTGACCAAACAAACACAATTTTCTATATGTCTACAAAGTTACGGTGTTTTTGCAAAATCCTTTTAAATCCATACGTGTAATCATTTTTCGAAGTAGAAAACAGCCTGTGAAATGATTGCTTTTGATAGACTAGCTTTAAAAGGATTGCTTGCATAAGTCTTCAATAAGTACTCACTAGTAATAGTTAAGTTAAAATCATTGGTACTAAAATTAAAAATATGAATTTTAGGAGATGAAAGACCAGGGTGCAACTGATGATAGACTAGTGCTTCTGAAGGGTGTAAGTGGAGCTTTTAGGCCGGGTGTGCTCACAGCCCTAATGGGAGTCAGCGGTGCCGGTAAAACAACTCTCCTGGATGTTTTGGCAGGTAGAAAAACCGGGGGACATATTGAAGGTACTATATCAATTTCTGGCTATCCGAAGAAGCAAGAGACATTTGCTCGTATCTCCGGTTATTGTGAACAAAATGATATCCACTCTCCCCACATTACTGTTTATGAGTCCTTGCTCTTTTCTGCTTGGCTGCGGTTGCCTCTAGAAGTTGATTCCGAAACCAGAAAGGTTGGAGTTTGTTTGATTCTGTTCTCAAAGTTTTCAGTTTTTGTTTCCATTTTGTTGGCAATGGGTTTGGCAATGCAAGCTGCAAAACTTCAGGAAATCCCTTTCCTGCTATGCAATTTAATTTTTGTACAAAAAGGATTATCATAATAAATGAACTTTTTTTATTCTCAAGACACTAGATCTAGGTTGTTACCAGGACAATTTATTTATTTATTACTATTTTTTTAACAAGAATACGTCTTTGTGCATACACTGAAAACCAAAGAGTAAGAGATGGTTAAATTGGGTAATTATGTATTGTTTAGATTAGATGAATAAATTGAACAAATATGCAGAGAACGACGATTTAGTTTTGGTCGAATTGAGAACTAAACTGTGGAGCAAGGAACCAAGCGCGATTATGATATGCATTGACCTAGTTAAGGGCGTCTTAAACTTTATTCAAATGGAATAATTGTTCTATTATGAGCCCTAAACAATGAATTTTGTTGCTGTTGTTTTAGAAGAGGAACTTAATTTCGGCACCATCTGATTTCAAAGTAAATAATATTTTGCAAGTGTCCTCTAATTTTTCAAAAAATTTTTGTGCACAGGCTTTTGTTGAGGAGGTCATGGAACTTGTGGAATTGACGCCTTTGGGAGGAGCACTAGTGGGATTTCCAGGTGTTAACGGTCTTTCAACTGAGCAGCGCAAAAGGCTGACTATCGCAGTTGAGCTAGTTGCTAACCCCTCGATAATCTTCATGGATGAGCCAACATCGGGCTTAGATGCTAGAGCTGCTGCTATAGTTATGAGAACAGTGAGGAACACCGTAGACACGGGTAGAACAGTTGTGTGCACCATTCATCAGCCAGGCATCGACTTATTCGAGGCTTTTGATGAGGTGGAGACTCTTTATGCTCATAGCAACTAGCAAGTTTTTGGTATCTTTTCAATTGAGTTTTTAGTTTTGGGTTTCCAGAAAGGGGTAATGCTACACAATATAAAACTCTTTAACATAAAATCATACGAAAACAGATTTGCGCCTGTTCTCTTGTATAAAAGGAAAAATGGTGGACACCTGTACACATCTGTTTTGTGAGAAATTTACTGATTATTTCCTTTCAAAAAGTGGTTTATTAAAACTTCATGGGGAAGAGTTATATGTCAGTTTTTCGAGTTTCTTGATTTTACAAAGAAAACTCAGAAAAGTCATTCAGATAGAATTTCTGATACGAAGTTTTTCAGTATTGCATCTGAAAATTCTGGAAGACTACTCCTAACTCAGAGTTGTAAAGGTTTTTGCTTTTGTAAGGGTTACTTGTATGAAAAAGATATTTCAGGTTTTTTTATTTGTTTTGCAGCTTTTTTTAATGAAGCGAGGAGGCCAAGAAATTTATGTGGGGCCACTGGGTCGCAATTCTTGCCATCTAATCAATTATTTCGAGGTGAGATGTAATGGACCATCGAAAACTTATATTGAGGTGGTAAAATACTATGAATTGCTTACGACAGACGATGTCATTTTTTCCCCTATCAGAGTATTGAAGGAGTGAGTAAAATCAGAGATGGCTACAACCCAGCTACTTGGATGTTGGAAATTACTACTTCTGCCCAAGAGTTTGTTCTTGGGGTTGACTTTGCTGATTTATACAGAAGCTCAGAATTGTACAGGTGTGTTAAATTGTTGGAGAAAAGTTAACTCCGCAATGAGCTTTAAGGCTTTGCTACAAGCAAACTATGTGATTAGGTCAAAGGTTTTTTATGAACTTTTTTGCCCAATTTTAGGAGAACCAAGTCCCTAATAGCAGAAGTGAGCACACCTCGCTCGGGTTCGAAGGACCTCCATTTCCCTACCCAATATTCTCAGAGCTTTTTCACTCAGTGTGTGGCTTGCCTATGGAAACAAAATTTGTCGTATTGGCGTAATCCATACTACAACGCGGTCCGGATTTTCTACTCCGTGTTTCTGGCTCTTGCATTAGGAAGCATGTATTGGGATCTTGGTTCGAAGAGGTGAGCGTTTTTTAATAAGTTTATTTGGTGGGCTACTGAGGTTTTCCAATTTAACAAAGAAAATCCTTGAAATCCTATTTTCCTAGGGTTTTAAGATTATCAATTTTTACCTTATCAATTTTTAATTATCTGAGTTGCAGGTCAACGCGAGAAGATCTGATCAATGCTATGGGTGAAATGTGTCAGGCTATTTTCTTCCTAGGGGTACAAAATGCCTCGTCAGTGCAGCCTGTGGTGGCTGTTGGACAAACAGTCTTTTATAGAGAGAGAGCAGCTGGCATGTACTCCGCTCTGCCTTACGCATTTGCTCAGGTGGATTATAATTTCACGTCGAAGTTAAGGCATTTCTTCTAAAATCAAAAAACTGTTCACCACAAATTTTGGGGGATTACTGATAAACTGTTCACCCTGCTAGAGTTCATTGAATAAGTTTTAGCAGCAAGCTGTGTGGTTTTTGTCAAGAATGAAACCAAGTGCTTCTTTGTGTCCGAAAAGATTCAAATAGATATTGGAAATATAGCTAGCAAGATTAAGGTATTTCAGTAATTAGTTATACTGGAAGATGGACGCAGATTTTAGAAGTATGCTTTCTAGCTTTTTTAAAAGCACCCTCAGAAAAGCACAAGTAAGTTTCCGAAAGCTGCTGCTTTACCTGCAAGTCATTGTATGAAAAGCAGAAGCATCTCATCAAAAGCAATTACCAAACTAAGCCTACAAATGCTTACCACCTAATTCCAAACCACTTTAGGAAAACACATCATTGTCAGTTAAGCGTTTTGATGAATTTTCTTTTCCAATTGCGCTGCAGGTTATCATTGAGCTCCCGTATGCTTTTGCTGAAATTTTGATATTTGTTCTTATAACTTATACCATGGTAGGCTTTGAATGGACCTTCGCCAAATTCTTGTGGACCTTCTTCTTCCTATATTTTTCATTGCTACACTTCACCTTTTACGGCATGATGACTGTTGCTGCAACGCCAAACCTAAACATTGCTGCTGTTGCTGCCACATTATTTTATTGCTTCTGGAACCTCTTCTCCGGATACTTTGTCCCTCGAACAGTAAGTTATAGCACTCCATAATTGTCTGTTTCGTATCAGCTTATTTTTGGCTTGTATCATATTTTCTATCTGCAAGCGGCGAAGTTCTGTCATTTTTTTAGCTACGAAGCTTTCAAAGAATGGGGTTAAAAAAATAGTAATTTCGCGAACTGTATTTTCAATTTTTGGACACAAAATCAGTGAAGCGAGAAATGAAACTAATTATTTTGAAAGCAGAACGGAAAAGACCTTGGTTTGGTGCTTGGTGAAAACTGAAAAGATTAATAGTAAATAATTTGCGTGTGTTTTTTTTTCAGAGGATTCCTGTGTGGTGGAGATGGTTCTACTGGACAGCCCCGGTTGCATGGTCAGTTTATGGCTTGATCGTATCGCAATTTGGGGATATAACCGATGTGCTCGACACTAATGAAACAGTTAAAGAGTTTGTAGAGAGTTATTTTGGGTTCAAACATGATTTTGTTGGCGTTGTTGCAGGCGCGGTGATCGGATTTGCGGTTCTCTTCACCTTCATCTTCGCCTTCTGCATAAAAATGATCAGTTACCAAAAGAGATAGAAAATCAATTTCAATTGTTGGAGTTCCTTGGTTTTTAGCCAAGAGAGAAAATTAATTTGATTTCTTTGGACGAATAAATTGTTGTTCAATAATAATATGCACTATGGAGAAGTCATTCATAACCAATAAAATGAAAAGAATAATCTTACAAGGGAACTGTATATTATTACTAGCAAGTTGGAAATGGAACATGTGAAATGCCCAGCTAATAGGTAATCCAACCCAAGACCACTTTAATTTATAAGGACTGAATTGTTGCAATTGAAATCATACAGACCAAATAGAAATGCAACCAATACCATTGGGACCATTCTTTGAAATGGTACCCCAAATAATGCAGAGGATAAAAATATGAATGAAAATATTACCATGACTGTAATCCATAGAGAGAAACAAAACCACCAAATGGAAGTGTATACTACCTGTTAAGAAAATTCAATCAATTAAGAAGAAAACAAAGAGCAAGAAATTTTATCTTTTCTGTTCTTAAGTTGAAAAATATTTTACTTATTGATCATTATGTATCAGTACTATACAAATACTTATTTGTCTAGATCTTTGCACCTAAATCTTACTTCTAAGAAAATATCAATTCGCATAAAGTAACTATAAGCTATTTGTACAAATTTTTTACATGATCTTTAGTGTATGTATGAGTAGGCTTTTAAATTTCTTGGCCTTGATGTAAACATAATAAAAACGCTGAGGAAATGATAAATTGCTTGCTTGCAACGGTGATAGAGGAACCTTGGAATTGGTTTCTAATAAATCAAGAAAAAGAAATTTACCTTATTCTTGAAAACGGATTTTACCGGATTACTATGCTTGCAAATGAGCGAGCTGAGTCTAGACGTCTGTTTAGACTTGGTTCGTTTACCAAATGAGCCATATTTTTTTGTTTAGGTTCGGCTTGTACGAACCAAGCTTACTGAAGACCGGATAAGTTTGGTTCTTTTGAAATTGTAAATATTACTTGTTATTGATCAATTAATTGCTTAAAAAAAATATAATTAACTTGAATCTAATATAGAATCGTCAACTAATAATCACGTACTAATAGATGTATCAAATAATGACAACATTGTATGATATTTTAAACTTAATATTACTAATATATAAGGATAAATTAATTTTAAAAAATGTAAAATTCGTGTACAAAGATAAGTTTTTTTTTTTCAATTATTAGATTTAATCTTAAATATATGTACTTATTTATATAAACTTACTCGTGTACTTCGAAAAAAATATATATAAATATATTAATTAAATGAGTTTGAGCCATTAACGAGTCAAGTCGGGGTTTATTCAAACTTGGCTCGTTTATCTAACGAGCTTTATTTTGTTATTCAGACTCGATTTATTTATTAAATGATCGAGCTCGAGCCGAGCACTTGACGAGCCGAGCACGAGCTTACTCATAAACGGCCCAATTCATTTCCAGTCTAGCAGTAACTTTGAAATATTGAGAGGCTATATTTTGAAAATGTACGTACAGACGTTCTAGTAATTTGTGTAGTAAGACCTAAGTCACCTAATATTTTAATCGACGGATAACGCTCTTACTTCCAATTCTCGTTTCCACTCATGCTCTCACTCCCGCTCTCATTTATTTTTTGCCTACAGATGTGACGCTCTCATCCTCCCATATCGTTTCTCTATTCTCGCTCGACAAGGGGATTTGGTTACCAGGACAAATAAAAACTTGAAGACCAAGCTATTTTTTTTTTCTTTTTTGATCATTAGATATTTATTTACGTATTTATTTGTTTGAAGAGAATTTTTAAATATTTATCTGGCTTCATTTTAAGGGTGACGAAAATCAATTAATAATTACTGTAACATAAACACTCCAAGCCTTAGGATAAATAAATAGTTTCGTTTGTCGTTAAGAACCCTAAAATATGTTTATATAACAATTTTTACTTTACCACATAATTATTGCACAAACTTTGTTATGACAATCAATGTTAACCTCAAAAATAAATTTGCTATGACAATTTATATTTTATTTGTCTATTATACTCATTTAAAAATAATGACATGTTAATTTTAAGTTTTATTTTAAATCTCATTCTGGACCAGAATTATCCTAACTTTTAATAAGAAAAACTGTAATTATAGGTATTTGTTATGTTATCATAATCAATAGCACAAATAACTCTGAATTTTGTATAAGTTTTCATTTGAAATGGGATTCATTTTTCTAAAATTTGCTAAAAGTTACGTACCTAAAAGTATGTTTAAGTTAAATGC
>MKEJ01102139.1:0-12047 GCA_001753735.1 Embelia ribes | reverse complement strand
TCAAGAAAAAAATTGTTCGAATTATAATATTTTGTACATATTAAATATATTCTAAAACTTCTTCGAATTAAAAGGGTACCAGTGTCGAAACTCCCACACTATGGGGTTTTAGGCAGCCTTCCCTCTGCTCTACAAGGAGACTGATTAAACTCACAACCACCAGTGCACAATGAAGAGATTTTACCGTTACGTCACACCTGCCCTTTAAAATTTATTCGAATTAACTAAAAATTAATTTCATCGTTAGTGTTATAGATTATATTGATAGGTAAAGATAAGTTAGCGGGTTTAAACGACGGAAAATACTTTTACCAAAAAAAAATCCATACAAGTGGTTCTAAAACAAATAGCAAAAATACATTACGTATCTAAAGTTTGAGAATCAATTTTTTATTGTTTTTTTCTTTTTGTCTATTAGTTATTTCGAATTCAATTTTCTGGGTTCTTACTATTTGGTACTTGGCCCATTATTGATACTTGGTTGGAGTCGTCCATTATGAATTGGCCAATAATATCACATATATACTATTTCTGATAATTTTATTGCTATTTTTTTCATATTGTATTTAATATTTATTAAAAAATTTAAATGAAATTTATTATATGAATTGTATTTCATATTGTACTAGAGAGTATTAATTTATCATAAAATTTTAAAATTAAAAATATTAATAAATTTTAAAAATAATATTTTAATAAAATAAAAATATCAAATAATAATCTGATGAAAAAATAAAAAATAAAAATTTCCTAAAAATAGAAATTGAGTTTACTCTATATATCGTCTGGTGCAAATGCTTCATCAAATATAGTGTAATCAAGGTCACAGTCGTCAAACCCTCTCTCTCTCTCTCTCTCTCTCTCCGTCTCTCTCTCTCTCTCTCCGCGCCGACCCGCAGCGAGGTGCTCACTCTCCTCCTCTCTCTCCTCCGCACATCTCGCCAATTCGTCGACTACAACATCAGAGAGTACGCCAAGCGCCGCACCCTCGATACCTTTCGCCACAACAAGGACCTCTCCGACCCCTCCGCCGCCGCCGCCGCCTTCGCCGACGGTAAGTCCCAGCTGGAGGTCGCCCGGAGACAAGCCCTAATCTACTCCCTCTACGCACCCAAGGTCAAGAGCATCATGGACATTAAAAAACACTCTACCTAATTAATATGGTAATTACTTTTCTTTTCTTTTTTTTTTTTTTGGTGTGAATAATTATGGACAATTATGTTCTAAAATTGTACCAACTCTTGTGTGGGAACATGTGGTGCGTTGATCATATTTTGAAGTAAAATATCAAACATTCTGAATCTAATCACATAGGGCTTGTTTGGTTGTGGCTTATAAGCTTCAGCTTTTAATTAAAAGTAAACTACTTTATTTGCTTAAAAGCTGCAATCAAACAAACCTATAGTTGTTTGTACAGTTTTAACACACAATTTTTAGTACTTATGTCATTTCTCTTTTCGTCTTTCTAGTTTTGTTTGTTTTATTTGTGTTGGGTTTCTCTTAATTTTCTGTGCACGTTATTTGTTTTGATGTTTGAGATGCTTAACGGTTATTAAGTGGTTAAATTTCGATTTGTTTCCCATTTATTGGTGCTTAAATTGATTGTCTCTTGCGTGTTTATGGGTTTGAATTAGAATTTGGAAATGACTAGATGAGCGGGAGAGTAATTTCAAGTGGTTTCAAAGTTTGAGTGGGTTGAGAGATTAGGATTTAATGGAAAGGTTCCAGTAAGTCTCACCGCTATCCAACTAACAAAAATTGGTTTGCACTTGTTTGGTTAAAAAATATGCAGCAAATGATGGGACAAGTTGAAGATGATTAAAAAATATAATTTGGTTCTGCCTAACCGCTTAAATTTTTAGGTAATATAGTAGCACACATTAATTAGCAGAAAATATTGCAGGTCAATTTGATATAGTAGCACACGCTAATGTGGGGTGGTAGAAAATATTTGACCCTAACGAGTAGCACACATTAATTAGGGCGTGACAAGAATATGTATGGAAAGAGAGAAACTTTCGTCTTTGCCTCAGCTGCACCAGGGCTAAAGGGATGTTCTATAACAAGTCAATTTACCTCTTCTACCGACTCTAGGATATTTTTTTTAGTAATGCAACTGTTTTCATCCTTTTAGGTTTAGGTCTGTTTTTAGTATGCGAACCATCTATTTTACCAGCAATAATTTAATCTACAAGTAAAATACCGTAGTTCAACTGGAAAGCACATATTCTAAACCGATAATCTCTTGATCGTTCATTGTGTTACCGCCACGAACTGGGTTGGAAATCTTCATATTTCTCGTTAAGAATCTCTCACTGGTCACTCTTCAGCTTAACTTTATGGGGTGGGGTTGAACTTCACTTGGTAATATCCAGTGCTAGATCAGGCTGTGTGTCCGTAAGATCAATTTCATGGCCCCGCCTCCCTCTTTTGAATATGCACATGCACTAGATCATCGAATTTGCAACTAGGTGTGTGTAGCTTGTGTTATTTATGGACCCAAGATTATAACAAGACACCATCCTTTTATCCAAATATTTTTTTATTCTTTTATTTTGTGTATGTTCTTATTCCTCTATGTTTCCGACTGCTTATAACTTTTTATTTTAACAGATCATCAACTCCAAAAATTGCATGTGCGGAGCATTTTTAATTTGTAGCCTAGGATATAGGTTGCTGTTATTTGGCCCTTGTTCCATCATCACGAGGCTCGGAAGCGGACCAACTCTGTTGATTGGTCTGGATTCGTATTTGAGAATGTGCTAATTGTATTTTATTTTGCAAAAATTTAGATTCAAATTTTTACCCTATGTGTTGTTTATTTTTAGGCAAAATAATTTATAAATAAACCAATAATTATGCCACTCATGCTGGGTGTAACTCAAAAGTTAAACCATTATGCACCCTTTTGTTCGTATTGGTTTGGTTTGGTTCTGCGGAGTTTCTTCTTTCCAAATTTCCTGTGACAGTTGATGGCTGGTACTGGTTTTGGCAGTCTCAAGTTTCCGGGCAAATTTTACATGGTTTATTACCTGATGGCATTTTCCTTTCGGTTTTCTCTTCATGTAATATTTACGTAGCAACGAAGATGCAAGGAAAAACGATGATTCCATGTGTCTACATTCCAAAAGTAAGTTTTTCATCTTCAAATTTGCAAGGAGATCTGAACAAGATCTAAAATGCAACCAAGAATGCCCTGGACAAATTATCAATGATAAAATTTGATAGATATGTCTCTGCAAGTCTGCAACATCTCACTGTTTTTACTTTTCAGTTTCGTAAATGTTTCTTACTTCTAGCTTTATATGGTTAGATTTGAAACCCGAATCCATTCTAGCACAAGGAGAGTAAAAGAAATCTAAAAATACCAGGAAAAAAGAAGACATTGAACTACAAAGCCATTGATTCTGGATGTCTAAATTTATTTATCATCATTGGGGTAAACGAACAAATCATATTCCAAACGATGCTGGAGCGCCATGCGCAGAGCCTAGATGACCAAAAAATGAAGGCCCAAGTGAAATAAGGGTTACACAATCTACCCTATCCTTTTCAAGGTAAAGTGGTGGACACTGGACACTGGACACAGTCCCGTCCACTTATTTAGATATTTGTCCATATGTCTGAAGTCATAATTCACAAGATGTAGAGCTCTAAATGAAATTCGAAATCTACAAGTCAATAGAGGTAGTAATTTCAGAGTTTGTTATCATAAATAGCTCTAAGCCAATAATTTGAGTTATAACTAGGTCCCCTTGCGGAAAACAGAAAAAAGAACATGTATTCGCTTGTGGTTTTCGGAGTGCCACTAAATACTGAAGGTGTTCAGGGCAAGTAGTTCTAATACACGTTCCAAAAACTAAAGGAAAGTACCGGATTCTCACCAGAGATATCTGGAAAGCCTGTAGAATGGTGGATGGTTCACTATGGATCTGGTGGTTGTCGACAATGTACTCAAGAAATCTTTCGCCCATTGTCTTCACATCTTCCTATACTTGCCATTATAAACAAAAAGTTGAAAGGCACAATTAGCATTCTACAAGTGAAACACTTAGGGTTCGTTTGGTTGCAGCTTTTAAGCAAATAAGCTAGCTTATTAATGTTTTAAGAAAAAAGTTAGATGCATACAGTTTATTTAGGCCAAAACAACAAATTAGCATTCTCCAAGTGAAACACTTAGGGTTCGTTTGGTTGCAGCTTTTAAGCAAATAAGCTAGTTTATTTATGTCTTAAGAAAAAAGCTCGATGCATCCAGCTTATTTAGGTTGTCCAACTTTTTATCCAATTTTGTTTTTCCCTTGTCTACTTCTTGTTTCAGGTCATTAAGCGCTTGTTTGGTTGCAACTTATAAGCTCTAGTTTATCAGCTTTTTAAAGTTCCTTTCAACTTGGTCAGAGCATTTTCAAAGCAAGCATAGAAATATAAAATACAGATTTTCATGCACCACTAAAGTCTTTTTTTATTTTTGAAGGCACGATTATATTAAAGAAAAGATATGTGCAACCAAAAGAATGGTCTTTCACAATGAAATATCATTTGATGTTTGAAAGAGAAAAATATCGACCACACAACACTGAACTACAATTAACCTGAACTATTTTTTTCAATTGCTACTTTTTAACAATCTTTACCATGAAAATTTTGTGACCTACAATCCATCATCTTACTAAGCCTAAGATACTACACACTCTTCCGAGACTAGAGCTGAAGCCATTGGTAGTGACAAACACACTTACTGGAACATGTAGAGTTTCACTAAGCTCTAAAATAGCAGACTTCAGAAGATCATGAAGGTTTTTCTGAACATCATGCAATTTTATTCCTTCCTTGGAGTTAGACAAGACAACTTCAGATGCTGGTGGGACATTCTTAGAGGAAAACAGCAAGGAAGCAGTCAACCTCGGAGAAACTACTCCCGATCCTCCAACAGAAACAAGAGAAGTAATCAGCAAGCCAAGGACATATCAAGATAACTTCCCAGCTTTGGAAGTAAATTAAAAAATTATAAGTAATTAGGAGTGAGAACAACTTTTCTAGGAAACTGACTGATCATACATGGGGAATAAAAATAAATGGCAATTACTGGATGTTCACCTTCTCTCTGTCTGCTTCTTGGAGAAGCTGCATCAGCACTGTTCACTATTTTCTTCCGTTTCTTCGTAATATCAGCAGCTCCACCATCGGGGTCCTCTGGTAAGTCCCCAAAATACTGGACTCTTTTCCGGTTCCGATGTGAATAACCAGACAAAAACCTCCAACACGGGTTCTTACACTTTAGTAGCTCATTCCAAAACAAATGGGGCTCTTTCCCATCGGTTGGTTGAACTTTCAACTGGCCAAACAACGGTCCACTCTTACTGTATGTCACTCCATTGTGTCTAACTTTTGTTATTGAAGTTTTTTTACATGAATATTCTGCATTCTGGATAAGTATATCCAGCAACTCCCCAGCTACATCTTGAAGCATTGATATGTCTGAAAACAGGCTTGCTCCACCTTTTAATGCATTACTACCATGAAACCCATCCAGTTTGCTGAATAAATATGAAGCCCCCCACATAAGCAGCATGTGACTAGTGGTCCTACTCATGTTCAAAGTGCTATCCAAAGGCATATTATTTGTTGCAAGATCTAACACCTTCTCTTCCAGGGTACAACACGTGTATAAACGAAATATTTTTATAGCTTCTGGAGACGAATCAATAGAGAGTCTTTGCAGTGCTCTGCTATCATTCATTAGGTTCCAATCACTGTCAAATATTACAACAGCATCCACCGATGTCAATTTGATTGTCGGGGAACAAGCACGGTGTTCTAATAAAAAAACAAATCTCCCACTGCCTTTGTCATTAAATTTGTTAAGAGCTGCTTGCTTCTTTGATGGGAGAATGCCCCAATCAACACGCTCATAAGCATCTAAACCAAACCTTTGCCTTAAAAAGTCATCCAATACGTCTCCAGTTAACATCCCTGCAGAACGAATAGACTGAACGGAGAAAAAACAATCAGTATGAGAACATGTAAAGGAAAACTATGGACACATGTCACATTCCATGTAGATACAGTTTTGTGGACATTTTCATACAATATTTTGAATGTGCAGCTTGGGTATAGGAAGAGAAAGACACATAAAGGGACAAACATCAGATTTTAGATGGCTATAAAACAATTATTAGCAGCATTACCAGTTAATGAATTGCATTCATTTTCAACTTACATACAGGTGATATCAATTGTACAGATGCTAAGCATAGAAGTAATGATTGTCAACAAATGAGAAGAATCTGCTTTTGTATTAAACTTCTATTCAATTAGCCTGATAGATAGTGCATTCAAGGAAGCAATGCAACGATGGTATTTTACTCAACCAAAAGGTTTTTCATAATAGATGCCAGCATAAGTTTTATGACACGAAATCAGTGACGCCAAAAACAAAACACATCCCACAGCACCAGTTTGTGGCCAATGACATGTTTGAATATCATTTTTCAAATAGAACAGAAAAACACTCCACAATCAGAGGATGTACACTGCAAATCCTTACATAAGAATTCCAACACTCTTCCCTGTATGCCACATTCAAAGCCACATCAACAGAATTTCTAAACAAGGACTCCAACACATCTTCTCATCCAATGCAACCATTTTCTATCTCTCTGTCTCTAATCCTTAATCATTATCTTTACCTATACTCTACCATACTCAGTCCATTACTGTTATTATTATCATTCTTACTTTTGTAACATTATATATATTTACTATACTGAAGATAAGTATTCATAGGAGATATTCAAAATTTAAAACATAAAAAAAAAGAATTGTTGCTTAAACGGCTATAATTCAAACAAAATAATAATGAAAAAGCTATTGCTTTAATGACAACAATTTAAAAAAAGAAAAAACTCATGAAAACTAATTAAAAAAAAAAGTTTGCAACATATGGACATGTGTCGTTCTCCTCAGAGAAATTCTTAACTAAAAATACTTCCTTCTCTCTCCTTGAATAAGGATTCGTAGGGGTTCTTAGAATTGTTCTTTAATGATTAAGAACCTTGCATCATACAATGCTCTCAGATAGCCATTCAAAACTCAAGATCAATAAAGCTTGTCCTTTAAGTCAAGGGAAATAGATTAAATGATCTACCATTTATTTCTGATGATTTAGATGAAGTCTAATAAACAAGAGAGCATTGAAAATCAGGCTAAGAACACAAAACAATCCAAGGAATATTTGTCAGAGCACATTTTCATTGAACATATATATTAAATCCCACGACACACATGTATACAATTATATATCACAAATTTAGTATAAAAAGATCAAATCACTTACCTGATAAAGGATTAGCAACCTTTTTCCCCAACTTTTAATTTTTGAGAGTACCATGTCAAGTAACTGTAACTTCCCACTCGCCTTTATACCCACATCCAAATACTCAACAGGAGGAAGATCTTTAGTTAAAAACCCTTGCAACCCCGAATCCACAAAGTAGGGATGATCACAGCACTGACAACAATAAATCATACATAGCAACTCAGAACAGAAGTATAACAGCCCCTAACAAGTAAGCAACAGTAAACAAACTAATCAAAGTATTTTCATCTTTCCCTTCATTTTCTTTTTCCATTTCCTCTTTTCCAGATAGTAAAGACCCTGTTACCATTTGGAAATATATTGTATTACTTAACAATTTAAGCAGGAAAAAAAGTTCAGAATACGTTCAATTAAACTCTTAAGTAGTGGAACCTAATGAATAACTAATGACTATTCTTGCAATAGACAAACAGGTGACCAAATCATTATTGCAGTTGGGGGCTCATTGGTCCCAGCCTTGGATTACAGGAGAGTTAGCACATCATTTTGTTTTCTGTCATGAGCTGCATTTGGCAGTAGAAAAAAACGAGAGTCCTTGAGGGCATTGACATTCCTACATCTCTTCTCAAGGTAACGTCGTCGCTTCTCTTTTTTTGATGCATTTGCATCAGATTAGAATTTGTAAAATACAGAAAAAATGGACTCTATCCCTATTTTACAGAATCTCTATTTCTTACCCTCTGCATCAGATTATCTATTATATTCTCTACTACATTAAAATACTATTTTCTCTTTAACAATTCCTTACTCAAAATTCCACTCATGCTAATACATTTAATTGAGAAATTTTAATAATTTAATTATATATTGATAAAAAAATATTATTATTTCTTAGCTTTAAATTTATAATTTTAATTTAATTTATTAATTCATTATATAAATTAAAAAATATAAATAGAACCTCTCACTAAACAAAGGAAGAGAAAGGGGAATAGAAATGATGAGATAGAAGAAAAATAAATATAAATAATTCTATAAAAATTTATTATATTAATGATATAAACATAAATAGAATTGCTTAATAAAGAACTATTATTCCTTAGTATTAAACATTAAATTTTTATAATATAAATTTAAATTTAACTTTTAATAAATATATCGAAATATTAAATTTTAAATTCAATTATACATTTATTATATATATAAATTAAAAAATAACATTTTCCATAAATACTAATAAAAGTTATAATTATTTATTTTTTGAATATTAAAATTATATTCTATACACTTTTAGTTTTAGTTTATGTCGTATTTAGTAGTTTTTAGCTCAATAATTATTTTTAAATATTAAATTTAAAATTTGATGTATGATTACAATTTAATTATTTTAAATACTTATATTATATTTTTATTTTTAGTTAATAATAGTTGATTGAGTGGAGAGAGAATATATTAAAGTTTTAAATATAATAGTGAAATAATATGACATGAGAGAGAATATATTAATTTTATATGTTTAATAAATGAATAATAGTTTTTTAGATTTAGAGAACCATTATAGAGATTCTCCATTTGGGGTAACCACTAGGTAATCTGATACATAGTCAAAAAGTAACATTTCCTAGCTTTTGGTTACCCAAAATAGGGAATCTGATGCAAATGCTCTTAATGCAGTTCTACATGTCTTGTATCTTTTTTTTATAAGGCGCAGGGCAAGTAGTTATTGAACGTGTGCTTATAATAACAGTGAGGGAGGAGCCTACCAGAAAACCTGAAAGGAAGGGCATAAAAAACTAACAGGAGCTAAAATAAATAATATAACGCAGGAGTACTGCATTAGCTCGCCAGAATCTGATTAATAGAATTACCTAGTAACAAGAAAATAACACACATTCACAATGATAGTAAGTAAGCAAGTTTGCCAGAGGAAAAAAGGGAGAAGCATTCCTAACATGTAGATAGCAAGCGTTAACTCAAGCTAGAAGTGCATTTGATCTAACCTTCTTTGCAGTGATAACAATATCATGAAGGGCTCCCCCAACTATATCCTTGAATGAAGAAGACCGAAGAGTTGTAGAATTTGAAAGTAGGGTAGCACAATACTGCTCAAGTTGCACATTGGATGTTGAAACAGGAACCCAATATTCTATAAATCTAGAATAGTCTTTCCTGCAATTGCAAGCGATAAACGGCGACAATTTCTCCCTCGATCTGTAAAATAGACATGCCACTACATGAACTTCCTTTTATTTCGACAAAAACGAAGCTAAATGAATAATAGAATGAAGATCCACTGTTATTGAACAACTAACAAAGAGAGGTAGGCAGTAAAGTCTGTAAAAATTGATAATATATGTGCAAATTACATGAGAATTGGCGAATCATTTTTTTCTTAGCATTTTTGCTAGGAGGGTGGAGTATAATCTGTTCGTCTTTTAAGGTAGACTTTATCATGCCAGACACTATTTAAAACTTTGATGGGATATCAGATCTGCTTGTGCTCAAAATGCGGAAAAAGAATTCTACATCTTGGTTTCATTTTTTGTGATATGGGTCTTTAGGGAAAACGAAGCAATGGAGCTCCCAAGGGGTTGAGAAATGGATAGCAATATTTTCAGAGAAGAACCTACTATATCTGCATACGAAAAATGGTTTCTCTTTTACATGGTACGCCCTCAGTTCAATGGGTTTTTGTCTTTACAAAAGACTTATTTGTCAAGAAAGATAAAAACTGTAGGTTCTTTTTTACTTTTAATTTGGCATGATGGAGGTGCCTATAGGCAGGGGAGGAAATGCAAAGACTCAACCCCACAAATTGCATCCTAAAAGAAATAATTCCAGCCTCCACAACACTCGTACATTCTAGATATAGAATAACTCGCATGAGTCGAGTCCGCTTACGAAGAAAGAAAAAAAAGAATTTGGCTCATGGTACAAATGTACAATACCTTCGCCTTTTAGAACATGAAGCACAAGCTCCCACAAAATTATCCTTATCGCACTTGGGTAATGAAGAAGAACCAACACCAGTTCTTTCCAGAATATCGCTATCAGATAATATTTCAACCTCTATACATTGCGACTTGAACACCGAAGTATGATCCGCCTGCAACCTCTCAGAATCATCAATAACTTCTTCACCTAGCATACTGACATTAAAGGGATTCAGACCATTTTCTCGTGAAGGTTCACTGAGTTTAACCCTAGAACTATGCTTATTTTTCAACGTATAAGTATTGGTATTTTTCGACTTAGAAACGTTGGCATTGTTCGACTTAGAAACTGACTGCTCCATTCCACCTTCACAATCTCTCTCATCACATTGTTCTTCAATATTCCCACTACACTCAACTCCATCCTCCCCATCTTCCACAGGATTAGATGCACTAACTCCTAAACGACTTCTGTCATCTTGAGACAACTTTTCTGGTCTTTCCACTTCTTTTTCCGTATCTGACACATACCATGGTAACAAAATAACTTCTTCACCAATCATACTTTCATTGAAGACATTTACACTATTTTCTTGTGAAGGATCTCCAAGTGCCTCCCTAGAACAATACTTTGAGTTTGAGTGTGAGATTTCCAATGCACCATCATTGCTCAATGTATAAGCATTTGCATAATGCGACTTAGAAAAAAACTGCTTCTTTCCTCCTTCACAATCACTCTCAAGACATTCTTCTTCAATTTTCTCACTACACTCCTCAACCCCATCCTCCCCATCTTCCATAGGATTGGATGCGCTAACCCCGAAACAACTTCTGCCATCTTGACACAACTTTTCTGGTCTTTCCAATTCTCTGTCCGTATCTGACACATACCAAGGTAACAAAATAACTTCTTCGCCAATCATACTTCCATCAAAGGCATTTACACCATTTTCTTGTAAAGGTACGCCAAGTGCCTCCTTAGAACTATCCTTTGAGTTCAAGCATGAGATTTTCGCCGCCCCATTATTACTCAACAGATAAGCATTGGATTTATTCGACTTGGAACAATCTCTCTCAACGGATGCTTCTTCGTTATTCTCCCTACACTTCTCAACTCCATCCTCCCCATCTTCCACAGAATTGGATTTGCCAACTTCGAAACAACTTCTGTCATCTTGAGCCAACTTTTCTGGTCTTTCCAATTCTTTGCCCAAATCTGTCATACCAAGATAACACTATAGTTCAGATAGCGTAAATTTTAACGTGCTGGTAAACTTAGGTTACTGACATTGCATTAATAAAAACTTCTATTAGAAGAAATAGGTATGCACAAAATACACAATGAGCTGTCAGTTATACTACATAGCGCAAAGCCCTTCTTTCAAATTTGAGACAGATTGACCAATGGAGCCACGAAAGCATCATAGACAAAGCACGACAGGATGAGAAGAAAACTACAAAACCTATAAAGAGAATATAAAAAGATGAAAATAGGTGCCACGGGAAAATGAGTCACCAGGTACAGTACCCTTTCTCAGCTGTTGCGTAAAAAGAGCCTTATAAGTATGCCGATTAAGTGTCTTCTTTATCCGTCCATTAGGTATTTTAACTTCATTTGCTATTACGCTAGTTTCCACAGCTTCTAGAATCAACTCCTTGACACTCTTCTCTGTTCTTATCTTTTTCCTGTTGACATCTGGCAAAGCAGTTACCTTGCCCTTTCTTCTACCTGACCTTCTCAAAGGACTAGACGATATCTTCTCTTTCTCAAGCACCACTGATTTCCTCTTAATTGGAGA
>MKEJ01102124.1:0-10939 GCA_001753735.1 Embelia ribes | reverse complement strand
ATATATATATATATATAGGGTTGACATGGAAAAGAACTATACATGTACCTTTTTTGTTTCTTATTATGTCTCCATGTGCATTACCGGTTCCCGTCCAAGTGACACAAGCTACCATGGAGAGAGGAGAATCAATTGACCAATGCGGATACTTTTTATGATTTGAGTAATGTTAAGCTCATGTTTGATCACATAGTATGAATATGAGTCACTTAATCGGGGTAACGTTACCGCTTTTAATCATTCATCAGTGATCACATAGTACGATGTCATTTTATATATATGTATATACCATAAGAAAACGACGTTATTATATATATATAATTTTGGTTTGGTTTGGATAATCCGAATTATGATTTTAGCCTAAATGGGTTCGATTAAAGTGTGGGTTTATTATAAATAATTCGGGCAATTCGGGTTCGGGTAATTAATATTATTTTGGGTAATTCGGGTTTGAGAATTGTATATTTATTTTGAGTAATTCAGGTCCGATTTTTTTTCGAATTTTCCGTATGTTCTTCCTTATTATAGATATGACGCTCTCATGCTTCCACTCTCGCGTTCACTTCGGTAGAGTGATACGAGGACTTAGGTATGAACCGTTAATTATAATTTTAATAACAATATATGTACTAATTGCTATTGCTTTCAAATGTCGGAGTAAGTATTCCACGTTACAATGTTGAGAACGGTATACGTGGTTTTGGGGTTGTTTGAATGTGGCTTCATGTTATGGGATGATTCCTTAGTGCGGCCCGTCAATCTCATAAAAGATAGAAGGAAAGAAAGCTACATACGAAGGTGTAATGAAAGCAAACAACTTGAAAAGAAAATATTCTTTCATTGATAATAGCAACAATTACAAACTTGAAAATGCTAAAAAGCTGACAATGCTCAATAAAATGCTACACTTGATAGAAATGTACTTCATCAAAACCAAACACACACATACACATATATGCCACTCCATGTATGTATATATATTCTAAGTAATTCATGTAGTGAACAATGTTTATATTTGAATAGTTGTATTGAAAAATGAGGGGAAAAAATTAATCAAATGTGGGATTTTATATATATAAGTGAGATTTTATATATACAAGTATGTAGAATTTTATACATATTGTTATTTAGAATACGCCACAAATTCAATCTGGCGTATTCTGAATGATAATATGTAAAAAAATATAGATATTTATATATATTATTATTTAGCCTACCCAAAGATTTTGATGTTTTGATGTAAGTGTATCATAAAATTTATACAGCTCACCCCAAACTCAACTCACAAAATTCACTTGTTTGAGATGTTTTTTAACCTATAAATGGCTGTCCATGGAAATCTAGAGTCAATTGTGTTTCTAAAATCATCCAAAATATATTTCAAATTATATTTTTCTACAAAATATCTACAATATTTTTCAAAAATTTTTGCACTACATGTCTTGTGAGATGCTTAGGAATTTCATGTTACCAATTATGCAACATGATAATAGGAGGTGACAAGTTTGATAAGAGGTGCCATGTGTATTTTCTTTTTTCAAATAATAAACTTTAGTACATATGGTATAATTAAAAAGCACAGTTGTCACCACTTATATATCAAGCATGTGTTTAGCTATTTAATTTGGTGAACTTTTTTTTTTTTCTAGGCCCCTCCATCAGGTGAAAGAGAAGAAAGAGACAAAGATTGGGACTAGATATTATTCTGTAACTAGAAATATCTGATAAAATTGACCTTATTTTCACCATAGAAATAACATAGCCAATAATTGATATATATACTTAGAACCTTGATCACTATTACTAGTCACGCCCTTTTAGTATCATTTAGATTTGGCAAATCTTATGATTTCATCTCCTACTTGATACTCATTTTTATTAGCAACTTTATTAAAGATAATCAATCCATTTTGGACCATTGTCAAATGACTCGGAAGTCATATATATTAACTGTGTTAGCACACAGAATCTTTGTGATGATGTGGCACCGTATTCACCTAGCCTAATGTAATTTCTTTGATAATAATTTTTTTATAGCTTCCTTGTATAAAGATTAAGTTAATTGTCCAGTTTAAATTAATTTGATTGTGTCATTATTATAAAAGATTGTAATGAAATCTCTTGTACATAAAACATCTATATAATGGACATTATGCTTGGCCACTTAAGTTAGTGAGCCCCATTTTTCATTTGTTCTTTGCTTAGTTATTTCATTGCTTAAATAAACTGCCAATTCAAGTCCGAATTCGACTATGTTCATTTGCTCGAACCCCGATTACAACGAATTTAAATCTAGAAAGTCTCATTTTAGTTCCTCATTTAGTACAAGTCTTTGTGGGATTGGTAGTTATAATGTACTTTGATGTCAAAATGTGCCCAAAATTCCATAGGATTGATAGCATTTTAAAGTTTTATAAATATATTATCTTCCAAGAAAGAATGTTGTTTGAAAATGAACATGAACATGAACATGTTTGGGAATTAAAAAATAAATAAGCCACAAAAAGCTCTAGTCTTCTTTATAAAAGATGGACTTATATTAGTTTTGGCATGTGAAACTAACCTCAACCATTCTCAAATATTTTGTTGTCTATTCAAATGATTCATCTGGTGTCTATAGCGAATCCAGAATTTTCGAGTTAAGACCAAATCCAATAATTCAACCTGCCAGAACAAGGGACTGCATGATATAACTTTATAAGATCTAAGCGTTGGACCAATTGATTCATAGTGGTTGAAAGAGGCCTCCCACAATTAACCTTTTTTCAAGTCCCTCGGCATTTTCATGTGAATGATCTTCAATTGCTTGTGGACGCAAGTACTTACAATCGTCATCACTGTCTTAATGCTCTAGATTAGAACAATCTTTCCGACTCCATGGGAGCTTTTTTCCTTCCATGGCAGGCTTCAAAAGAGTAGGAGTATCCAATCGAACGGAGTATAAGAGTGCTTATAAGAGCTTATTTATTTGCAATTTTTAATGTCACGGCTTTGCACTTCTTTACTCAAAATTTGGATTGCATTTATTGAACTTATGAATTCAGCTTATCTCTCGCTTTAACCCAAAAATGTTATAAAGTTTTAAGCATGAAACTTATTTTTTAGTGAGAAAAATTAGCTTTTTGTTTCTACGCTGCAACTAAAACAACTGTAAGCATAAAAATCTTCTAAGGGTAACTCATATTCCATACCGTACATAAATAATATTCTCGTTTGATCGTGGACATAATTTAAAAAAAAAAAAAAACTTTACACTTATTAAATACAAATTACTAACTTTAAACTTGGTACCTTTTGTCTTCTTCTTGTTGCTGCTAATGATGAAAAATAATAATGCTATTGCACAAATTTTAGCAATAACTGAAATTTGACTGGGCGGTTTCTTTTTGACATCTGAAATGGTAAGTGAGATAAATTATTTATAAACACAAAAATTCACATTAATGATTCGATGCGATATTTTATTTTGATTTTATAAACTCAAGTACTGCAATTCGCTCTCCCCTATAATTTGCAAAATACCCCACACTTTCTTTTTTGTTATAAATTAAAGTTTCCCCAAGCTATGCATCTAAAGACTTTCTCTCTACAAGTAGCAGGCCTTCTTTTCCTCTTTGTATATCTAGAAATTATTGCGGCCCTTTCATCTTTATATATTCAAAAATTAAATAAAGATTAATAGGGATATGTTACGTCATTTTTACTCTAATTTTTAAATATTATTTCTCATCATTATTTAAAATTATATGCAAAGTCAAATGGAATAATTAGTTGTCGATGCTGGGAGTAACATTTAAATATTTGTTTGGTTGCAAATTTATTCAAATATCAAATAAAGATTAATAGGAATATGTTACGTCATTTTTACTCTATTTAATTTTTAAATATTATTCCTATTCATTATTTAAAATTGTATGTACAATCAAATGGAACAATTAGTTACAGATGAAGGGAGTAACATTTAAAGGTTTGTTAGGTTGCAAATTTTAAACAAATAAGCTAATCTATTTCTGATTGAGAAAAAAGTTCAATGTATCAAACTTAAAACTTCCAACTTATTTACACCAAAATAGCAAATAATCTCGGTTTATATGCTACTGCAGACAAATGTTATCCAATTTATAAGCCAAAAAAACTAAACAAATAGAAATTATAAATTGCAACCAAACAAGCCCTTATTGGTCTGCAAAGAAAAGAATCAATACAGTTTGAAAAAGGAAATTTAAGAAATGCTATATGAGAAGGGCACGCCGGGTCGAAGATGGCTTCTCCCGGGTAAATTTGAGGATGTTTTAGAGTCTTAGGGGAATTAATGTATAAAAAAGATGAAATTGGTATTTAAAATTTTTTAAATTATTACATTTTTGTGTTGAAATAAGGCAAGGGAAAGGATTTGTTTTTTGAGGGGAAAAAATCGATTAAATAAATTTTGTTGTCTATGACGAAATCTTGATGGGAGCATTTTCTAACCGAGTACAAAATAATACTAGCAGTAAAAACTTCAATAATGTAATAAAATATAAAGTAATTCTTGATACATGTTTTAGAGTAGCTAGCTATATCTGATAAAATTGACCTTATTCACCATATAAATAAGATAGCCAATAATTGAAATATTTAGAACCTTGATCACTATTACTAGTCACGCCCTCTTAGTATATCATTTAGATTAGGCAAATCTTATGATTTCATCTCCCACTTGATACTATCTTTTATTAGCAACTTTATTAAGGATGAATTAATCAATTTCTTTATCTATCCTATCTGGACCATTGTCAAATGGCTTTGAAATCATATTAATTGCGAATTCATGTTTGTATTCGACTCTGTTAATTTACTCAAACGCCGTAATCTAGAAAGTCCCATTTTACTCCCTTATTTAGTATAAGTACTGTGGGATTGGTATTTGTAACGTACTTTGATGCCAAAATGTGCCCAAAGTACCATAGGATTGATAGCATTTTAAAGTTTTATAAATATATTACTCCCTCCATTCCCTTTTATGTGTTTGTATTTAGGGGGGAAAAATACCAAATAAGTGTCATTTTAGAATTTTAATAATTCTTTTCCATTTTTTTCCCAATTATACCCTTATATTAATAGGCTTTTTATTACTTATTATTTGACAAAACTTATTAATCACTATATATTCCCAAAGTCTTTTATTTTTCCAACGAGCATAATTAATGACTTTTAGTTTATAAATATAGTTTGAAATTTTTTTTTACATATAAAGCCATAGAAATTCTGTAACAAAAGGAATAAGGATACAAATGTTTTTTGGTACTATATTTAATACATTTCTCAATCCCCGTGAAAACCTTATCAATGACACATAAAAGGGAACGAAGGGAGTATCTTCCAAGAAAGAATATTTTCTGAATACGAACATGATCATGAAATATAAATAAATAAGCCACACAAAGTTCTATTCTACTTTATATAAGATGACTTATATTAGTTTTGCCATGTGTGTAATGCACGCATTTTTAAAATAATAACAACGACGATATGAATAAAAAATCGCATTGAAAGTCTCCATTCAAAATTTAAAACTTTCCCATAAAACTTCAACGACGACGAAAATAAACATCATTTGGTCTTGTATCATATTTTGGCTTCTTATTACATAAAATATAAGAAATATCAAAGTTTACAGCGATGGCCAACGACCTATATCAGTCTGGCAAATTACAAATAAAAGTAAAGCGACATAAACCCTTAGACGTCGCTATCCCCGAGTGAGCATCAACCTAAGCATGTTTCCCATAATCAACCTCACATGTTCCTCCTTGGTATTTTATAAGAAAAATAGTGCAAAAATATAACCAAATAGGTACAAGTCATACATGTATTCAATAGTGATGAAATATCAACTTATATGATATAATATATAAAGGAAGTAAACATGAGTTTATGATAATGTAACATCACAGAAATTCCATACAAATTTTTTGCTTTATTTGTCTTGCATTGTAAGTGCATTGCACTACCATGTATATATAACGGTGTCATCATACTTATGATATATATACATAGCATGTGAGGGCTTAGAGGGATGTGCATAGCGTTGTTGTGTAGAAAATAGTGTGGAGTTTAACATTGAGAAATGTGTGGATATTGGAATTTGAGAAGTATACGGAGTTGGTTTTGAGAGGCTCAAGTGTTAATGCCTTAATGTTGACAAGCAAAAATTTGAAACTTGCATTCTGCAAATGAATAGGTTGACTTATAGGTGTATAGGTCAACTGATAGGGTATCAGTCGACTGTTGGGAAGAATATGTTGACTTATTGGGTGCACAAAAATTCCAGTGAATTTTGCTTCTCAGGTTGGGCAAATAAGTCAATTGTAGGATGTATAAGTTGACTGATAGGAGGCATAAGTCGACTGTTAAAGGGTAGATGTCGACTTATCAAGGTGTGTTAAATTCCAGTGGGTTATACTTTCTATTTGATTGGATTGATTACTCATGAGGAACTACATACCATCTAATATATTCTGATATTTAGAACGTTAACTCGTATAAACTATTTTCAGGTTCGAATGCAGACGATAGTTATCCAAGAGCGGGATATGCTAAGTTGTATTTATTTTTCATGTTAGTAAATGCAGTTTTCCTTTATGATATATATTTTTGGATAGCCTCATTCATGTTGTATATTTTTGGAGGTTTAGTTGTATTTTTTCTGTATTATACCTTGTTGTATCTCGTTGTAGCAGACTTTTATTTTGGGCTATAATATGATGTATATGGACATATTGCTATTGTTGTTTATGTAAACATGGTGTTTACTATATTGTTGTTTATAAAAGTCGTATGAGGGCTAAATATTCTAGATTCATATATAGACTATATGTAGGCTATAATGTAAATTTTATTTCAGCGCGACTCTGATGATATTGAACATTGTAGAACGAGCATGATTATGAGATTTGGCGGTAGCGTGTTATCCCTATTTTCTTTTCTTTTTCAAAACTATAAATATTTTTCCTTTCCTTTTACTTAAAAAGGGAAATCACTCACCCCTCCGGTCTCCTCTGAGAATTTGGGGCGCGACAATTTGCCTCAACATGACACAATAACTAAAATCACGAGACCCAGACAAAAAGTCCAATCACACGCTAGAACGAGAATCCCACCGCCAATGACATGTCCATTCTAAGTATACTACAATCCCGATAAATCTAAGAATGGATGTATTCCTAAGGTCTAAAACAACCACATTAAACCCTAGAATGAACGTACTCTAAAGGTTGACCAATATCACGATAATTACCTTAACGACCGTATGACATCCTATCGGTGACCACACAACCTCACATTGAGGACTCTACAACATCATATCAATGACAATACATTACCACATTGACGACCACCACAACCACAACAATCTTAAACATTTTTTTCTACCCAACGTAAGGAATTTAATGACGGCTCCTTCATCTAACCATCCATATTATCACTCTTTCCATACTAGTTAAGGGACAATCGAATGGCCAACTTATGTATCCTCCAAACAAGTCTCACAGCGGAAAATACATATATGGCATCTAACTGACCATTAGTGTAGGTTTGAAATATTGAACCACTTCAAAGCTACTCTCGACCTCCAACCAATACTGTTGACACAACGCAAAATGAGATACTCATCTACGATACCTAATTGATAATCTCGACTGGAAATGACCAACCTCATCAAACATGTATGTTCATCCAGCCTCCATACTATACGCAACATCTCCAAGACATATCTATATCCCCAACACTAACGTCTCCTACTCGGCGTACATTTGACAATTGTAGTCTATATTTCACTTCCCATCACTTTATCGATCCTTTTTAACCTACTAATTCTACGTATATGCCAAATATCTCCATCTTATGACAAACGTCTCCAAAGTTATAACCCCTCCTCATCATATCCTTTACTCTTTTACAATCCTCCAACCCTCGACCTCACATTTTGATAATTCCCATCTTTACTAAGCTTTTGTTATCCAATATCCAATCAAACATTTCCACACACTCATATGATACCCAATCTTTTAGTTCTTACGCAATCTCCACATGTATAATATCTCATAGTTTAACCATCATCTTACACAACTTGTTCTCTCAGTCACCCAGATCACTCAACACAACAACTCCAAATACTTAATGCTTTCTTCTTACTACCCCACATTTCCACACATTTCTACAATTTTCATTACTAAGTTGCTAATTCGAATATCTCTCATTCGAGTTTACACTCAAACAATTGTCTACATTCATCGCAAAACATTAATCGGCAAAGTACATGTCCATCCTACTTCTCAGTTTGTTTATATTCTCTTATCAGATACACATTCTCATATCGAAATTCACCTTCTACCCTCACCAACCTAATATTGTAACTAACCACAATATTGCCAGTCCAAAAGATATATATTCGTCTTCCTCTTCATTACCTTTTCGGCACATCATTAGTCATTCTTTGCCTAACGCAAACACATTTATATTAATCTACACCACTAACTTATCAACCATAGAAAATCCTATCAATGACAATATGACACTACCTCAATGATAGCACGACATTACCTCCACAATAGTTAATAAGCCCAACTATGCATACTTTCCTTCCAGTCATATACTCCCACTTGAAAGTTGTACACTAACGCTGCCCACTAGCTATGCCCCGAAAGAGGACCATGCCTACCTCTTTCATCGCGATCATTTCGACTACCATCTTAATTGTTGTGTCCTATACATGTCATATTCAAACTCAAGAAAGTAACTCAAAATCAATCATTTGTTTACATGATATATGGTAAAGAAAACAAATACAAAAACCCAAATCACTTGTCATTAACCTTGTCCACTAATATAAATTCATGTTGGACCTACAGGGCATCCCCTATTTATCCAACATAAAGCTAAGCGTTGACATCTATCACAATAGGCCACTATTTTTTTAATATATATAAAAGATGCATATGCCTGTAATACGACATAGATTGATAAAATAAGGCACACAAGTCACACAAGAACATCTAAGGCAATCAAGTTCCTAGACGCCTATCTCACTCTTCTAGACATATCTCACTCGAGACTACCGACAGACCCAATACCTAACAGCTCCAAAGGTTATCGTATACCTTGGGTTTTGATACCAACTTTTAATACCCACATTTTCAATATAATAACAATGATGATATGAAGAAAAAATCGCACTAAAAGTCTCCATTCAAGATCTCAACTTCCCCATAAAACGTCAGCGCAACGAAAATAAACATCATTCAGTCTTTTATCATGTTTTGTCCTCTTATTACATAAAACATAAGAAATATCAAAGTCTATAGTGATGGCCAACAACCTATATGAGTCTGACAAATCACAAATAAAAGTAAAGATATATAAACCTTTGGAGATCGCTATCATCGAGTGAGTATCGACCCAAGCTTTTTTCCCATGATCGATCCCACATGTTCCTGCTTGACATTTTATAAGAAAAACAATGTAAAAATTCAACCAAACAGGTACGATTCAGACATGTATCCAATAGTGACAAAATATCAACTTATAGACATAATGCATAAAGTAAGTAAACAAGAGTTTATGATAAAGGCCACAACCAAATTATCGTACATTAAACAACATGTAATATAGTAATCGACACTTCCGATATAATAACCGACTCGTCATCCATTAGACAACATGTAATATAATAATCGACACTTTTGGCACAACAACCAACTCATTGTCCATTAAATAGCATGTGGTGTAATATTCAACACTTCTGACACAACAATCAACTTATCGTACATTAAATATCATGTAATGTAATAATCGACACTTCCGACACAACAACCGAATCATTGTACATTAAACAATATGTAAGGTAATAATCGATACTTCCGACACAAAAAAAAGACACGGGCACCATATCCCAAGGCTTTATACGCAAAGGCTTGTGGATAACCCTCCCTATCTTTGGTATCTCGTCCGGACCAAAACCAATTTGTCCAGACCAAAACATGCATTCCATCCATGAAAATATGACCAAATATCTCCCAACACAACCAAATCACCGTAAATCATCTATGATTCATTAACATATACGTCTAAATGAATAAAATGACATATTTCATTCCATTGAACCATTATTCTGTCACGTTTCTAATGCAAAAAAAATCGATTTCCTTGGAAAGTTTTAAAATCACCTCTAACATTCTCCTCTATGGCTTATCATCCAAATACAAGCCAACAACCAAAATTGCGCGATAATCCTCAATATTAACTATCATCTAATTTACTAATTCATCATTTTAATAAAAAATTGATGAATTAGAACAAAAATATATTGGAACATCCCGAAGAAATAGGGGATAGTACTTATATCGAAATGACAAGAATGGGACGAAGAGTCTAAATCAACGTTTGGATTGTCACGCGATATATTCTTCCTCTGAAATAGAAAGGTTTTATGTTGCCCTTTCTTCTTCCCCTCTATCCCCTTCTCTCTTTGTTTTCTCTATGAACATAAGGATTGAGTGGTCAATTAAACATAAAGAGGAAAGAAGATAATTGACTTTCCCATTCAATTTCAACTTGATTGCAATTTGGTCCTCCTAGTTTACAGTTATATCATAATTAAACCCTTTTTGTTTTCTTTTTATTTACAAAAAGAAAACTTTTTCTCCGAAGTTTAAGTCATACATATAAAAGTGTTGGGAACTTTTTCTACATCTCCTCTTCATATTCCCAAGTTTGTTCTTCAACCCCATGATGTTTCCAAAGCACACGAATAATATGAATTATTTTTTCTCATAGCACCTTCTATTAGCTATCCATAACACTTACTAGTTTTACTTCATATGCCGCATCCTCCTCTACTACGAAATCAGAATGATCGATAATATGCGATAGGTCCGGTTCATACTTCCGCAATATCGAC
>MKEJ01102121.1:0-21110 GCA_001753735.1 Embelia ribes | reverse complement strand
TATCTAGGGGGCTTATCTAAGAGCATAAACGAACCTTATGGGGTCATGAGAATAGACTGATTATTATTTGGCTAATCTTGGGGTCCTAAGATCACGGTTGGTATGTTTATATTGTTTAGAACTTTGGGGCCGTAGGAGCAAGATTGGTTTAGATTTTGTTGTTGATGGACCTTGGGGCCATAGGACTAAAGTTGGCTTTGGATTTTGTTGTCAATAGACCTAAGGGCCCTAGGACCAAGGTCGGCTTTGGATTTTGTTGTTGATGAACCTTGGGGCCCTAGGACCAAAGTCGGCATTGTTTGGTTGTGCAAGCAACAGAGACACTCTGCGGTTGCTTTATGTGTAAGGTGCAGGAGAACCAAGTATCTCGTCCGGGAGGACCTAGTATCCCGGTTAGTTGTGTGGTTTACTTTTGGCAATTCATATATTTACATTTATTAGTTATACATGCTTTTGAACATTTGGGTTGGCAGTATATTGTACATTCTTATTGCATATATTCTATACATATTGTTTCATTATTTTGATAGATTGGGCATATTATTTTGATTCATGCTTGCTTGATTGGAATTTTCTACTGTTGTTATGCATGAAAATGCCAAGCAGAATCAGGAGCTCGGAATCAGGGAGGACAGGTCAAGGCTCATTCGGGGAAGCACTTAGCTCTATTTGTTAGCTTGTTTCCGTTGCGTTATCTTTTTTATTTCAGATATTTGTAGGCCATATGCCAAGATATGATATTATGTTCAGTTTGAATATTTTAAAAGGCCAGAAAACATGATAATAAGGCCTTATGGGTTGTTTGTCCTTCGGATTATACATTATTTATGTTCTTTTATGAGTTATATTTTACTTATACGTTGATCAGTATTACAAAAATGAATGGTTAGCTATATATTTATGATTGATGGATTATCGGGGCCTTACATGAAAAATAGAAGATCTTGAATTGAATAAGTGTGAAAATTTGGCTAAAGCATGAAAAAGCCGAAAAAATAAAATTTCAAGACCTACCGTTCAAACGGCTCATTACTAAGCAGATTCCATTAATATGTGAGTAATGTGAAAAATCTTATTTTGGACGAGAGTTGCTGAGATCTAAGATCTGATTTATATTTGTTTAGCAATGTATTATTGTAATAAATAGTTTTATAATTGTTAGGTGAATTATTGTCATTTGTTTTCTCTCAATTTTTTACTATAAAATGGAGCTCTTGTAATACATTTAAGACATCCATTCAATCAATAAAAGCATTCAACAAAAACACTCTCTTTCTCTCAATTTCTATTTTTAGTTTCTAAACTTTAAGAGTATGGTTATTTAGTTTTTATTTTGAAGTTCAAATTGTGGAAGTTAAGGGGGGAATCCTCTCCTTTCTATTTTATCTTGTACATACTTTGTGAGTATTTCTCTACCTATTCTTAATTTCTAAATTTTATTTTCTAAATTTTACATACTTTATTAGTTAGTTTTTACTTCAAATATTGCAACTTTTTTCTAAACTTAATGTAGACCTTTATTTTTCCATGCTTATTTAATACTTTTAGCTTATATTTGCCATATCCAATTTTAAAGATTAAATCTTCCTTGCTTAGTTTTTTTATTTATGCTTCTTTTTTCTTCAACATCATGAGTAGCTAGTTTTTTTAGACTTGTTCTAGTTTGATAATGATAATAGGGGATAGTTTTTGGTATATGGATTAACAACTAGTAGGTAGTAATTTATTAGTTTGAATAATGTCTTTAGATATGCTATCGGTAGTAAATTATGTTTTTGGAAAATGGTTGGGGTCTTGACCTATGCAAGTCTTTCGAAATCCTCGGACGTAATTATGAGTATGTTCCGATGGCACTTCCGAGGTGCTTTAGCGACATTAATAAACTTGATAATTGCTTTTCACAAAAAAATTCTAATTTAAAAATTCGGAGTCCAAATTAGTAAAATTTTAGTAGAAATTAGTATGTGAGCGAGGATATAACATACTCATGTATTGAAGTCCAATTAGGAGGAAGTCACTTTTATTTTCCTTTTATACTGCATTTTAGACATAGTCACACCTTAATTCACGGTGATATTTAATTTTAATTTTTAAATTGACTAGGTTTCCTTGTAAATCTATAATTGATAGAAACATTTAGGTAATTTTTCTCGTCAGTAAGAGTTCCTGAGATTTGATACCTGGTACTTATCGATAAAGCTACGACCAACCCCGTATATTTGTAGTTTTATAATAGCGTCCTTTTGGTCCGGTCATCAATATTCCGTCATCCAAATTATGCCCATTTGAGTCACACGAGGACAATTTGTTTAGGTTTTTATAAGGACGGACTAATATTATTCAAATTGTTAAGATGAGTACCAAATTAAAACTTGGACAAATGGAAATATACCCATGAATTTATATTTTCTAAAACTTATTAATCGATTTATTGCTTCCTCAGCAGTCAGCACCAATTGTTAGATAGGAAGCACTAGTGTAAGTCACCCAATAATTTATACTTATTATTAATACTAATGAAAAATATTTAAAACCAAACCATTTAATATTCTCAATCTTTCTTAGCCGCTAAATTCACCTAAAATTTTCTGCATTGAAACCCTAATACATTCCTAAATTTGGTACCCATACAGGATGCCAATTTTAGGAAAAAATAAAATCGATTTGGCTTACATCAAAACTCAAATGTTTTCCAAGGATGTATTCATATCAACTCAATATGCATATCTTCCAAGAATTTTACGAGCAATTTGTCAAACACCACAATTTTCATTTTCCACTCATTCTAACTTACTCTATCAATCATCCACATCACAATCGGAAAAAAAAAAGAACAAAGTAGAACATGTATCTAGCATTTCGACAAAGTTATTTTTACATGATTTATGATTATATATTAGCTTTGGTCTCTTATTTATAATGTATGTATACAATTTTTCACTTTCTTCAAGAACATTTACTTTCAAGACCTTACTTCTAATTTAAGTTCAGCTTATTGCCATTATTCAAGTAGCTGCTAATTTTGAGGATATTGGAGTAAATTAAAAATAAAATTATAATGAAGCTTGGAGGTTTTGGAGTGCTATTATTGGCTAGCGTATCATTTTTACACATCCAATCGTGAATGTTGTCCTTTTTCCTCCAAACACGCGAAGAGCAATATAAAATGTGAGCGAAGAACCAACACTTCCTCTGGGTAAATACATATAGAAAAGTAAGACTTAACCAAACTATAAAAGATTTGGATAGAAAAGAGGCTGATTTGGTTTTATTAATGAGATGATCAATAGACTCACCGTCTTAACAACGAAGATATATGCAGTTAATTTATCAACTTTTATACAGGCTCTTCGGTAGTGACTCTCCATTTTTTTGCCGGGATTTAGTAATTTGTTCATAAAACTTCAAATAATCAAGTCTTTACACTCAATATTTCTTTCTTGTATTTTCATATCAAATAAGAAAAAAAATCTCATTTCTTTTCACTTTTTCTAAAAGTGAGAAATTTTGGCATTGATTTTCGAAGTGTGCATCTATGTTTTTCCCCAATAGTTGGTAAAAAAGAAGTTTTTATTTTTCAATATTGAGGTTCTTTAATAAATATTTGGGATTGATTTTAACCGCTAATTATAGTTTTTCTTGCATTAATTAAAAGAGTATCTTGAAACACTATTGCAAGATTTCTAAAAACTTATACCACTTATAAAAGCAACTTAAAAATCTTATTTAACAAATATTAAGACGATACTTCTTTCAAAATTAACTTTTAACGTGGCTTTAGAAGGGATTTTCAAAGTAACACAACATCACAAAATTAAGCCTTAGATTGATAAAATGAAAAGCAAAAAAGACATTTAACCTGCATTAAGAATTTAACATGGAATTTTACTCACAGTAGAAATAAAGAGACATATCAATTAAACTAATTTTACATTAATGTTATGTTCACTATTCTGTCTTCTAATCATTTACATAAAAGCCCTCAAAGAGTGAAAATCACTTGTTAGGTTTGAGATATAAATAATTATGAATTAACATAGAAATCAAAAAAGAAAAAGGGAGAAAAACAAAGCTTAACAATAAATGAAAAACCCATTCACCCCAAAAATGAAAACAAGAACAAAAATGCTTTTCCCCTTTTGTATTTTGATATTTTCCTTCATGGGCACTTCGGGTTTTGCCCGGGTCCTCCGAAATAGAAATAATTACCCCAAACACTATTAATCCCTCCTTGAATATCGTAGCAATTCGGGTGATCCGCTAAGACCTGCAGATTCGATAATGGAACTAAACTATTATCCCAATCGACAACTTGTAAATTCCGAAAATAACACGATTTTCCAAACCCTTCCTCTGAAAAATGCCCGCTACCCATTTGGGTCTTCGTGTGGGAACCGGTGGGGCTGTTATTTACGATTTCGCCCCCGAATTGGACCATGTCCGCGTGGTCTCTCAAGTGAGTGAACAAAAATGCGGGCCAGTACCCGACTAAGATTCCCGATCCAAATTCAAGCCACCAATTTCCGTGTTTCGGGTCCTGCATAATAGATATATAATTAGTTTGGAGAAAATTTGGCATTCAATTTAAGTGAAATGCATAAGATCCTCAATAATGACTACCAATTTAGTTATTATTATCAAATTTAATCAATTTTAGGTAGTTCTAATCATGTTTAGATTATTAAGAAGTCATATTCCTACATCATATTGATATTGGCTAGGATGGACTTAACCTAAGGTCCGAAACTAATATTCAACAGAATGATTCACGTACAGACAATCATGCATCAGAAGTGCATATTAGACTCGTGAACATAATAGTAATAGAGAATCGAGAAATTTTCTTGAGAATTAATTAGTCTTGCAATACTAAAAATTCTCAAATGCCAAATATAGGTTGCTCAAATGCAATTTTGACAAAAGTTATATGAAGAAACTTCAATTTAAATTACCTTCCAAATTAATAAACTGATATCAAATTGTCCACCATCAAATGAAGATGTTGGTGAAATTGCAGCTCCAATTGCAATCTTGTTATTTGTCTGAACAAAACCTGAGCACAGCAGATTGTAGCACCCTGTTGCTTGGTAAGCATCACTCTGTCAAATAAAAATATATTTGTTAGTTTTATTTTGATATTAAAATTGTATTATTTCAAAAAAAGAAAATAAATTTAAATAAGGAAATTACTTACTGTCCAATATGTGAAGAACCTTGGGTAACTGTCTCCATATAACTCTGGGCTGACCTGCAAACATTTAATGAAATTAACTTTTATTGTAGTTTCTAATAATGGATTTAATTGGTTGCAGTTTAAAGCTAAAATTTTAGCCTTTTTACATTGAAAAAATAAAAAATTAATCTAAGTCCAAATTTGTAGAAAATTTTCTTTCTTCTTACTTAAAAAAACCACACTAATAACTTAAGGTTATACATTACACTTATACAATGGTGAGACATCAACTAGAAAATGAGAATGCTTGTTTTACAAAAGGTTATTGTAATTGAAAGTTCATATAGTCAATTTAATTAGATACATGGTGCATATTTGGTACTCCAATTTTTCACAATGAGATTTGTAGAACAAACCTGCCAACCAGCTTCGATGGTGTTGAGATCATTTCCGAATGAACCCGAAATTACCCACATTTGCGATAAGCTAAATTCGTACGCATTCTCTATTTTAGGTGCCCATACATTTATACTCGCCTTGGCTCCGTAATATTGTTCTCCCGTGACATACCCAACTGCATGCTACATACAAAAATAAAATAAAATAATAATAAAAAAAAATGAATGATTACTAAAACTCACATATTGGGTTTGTTTAGTTGTAACTTTTAAACAGATAATATAACTTATTTTTGAGTAAGGACATAATTGAGTGCATTTAATTTAGGACATCACGTTTATTTTGGCTAAAATATCAAAATGCTCAGATTGAAAGTTAACCAACCAAATACTGTTTATTTTTAAAACAAAAAAAAATGATAAGTTGCAACCAAACAAGCATAGTATTACAATTATAATAGTTTTCAAGCATACGCCTGGTCATTCAAGACTCAAAACCCATTTTCATTTATGAGCAAGTTTTAAATCAAATTCAAGACATTCTATACTTCAAAATTTCAATTCTTAGAGTGTATTAGCCTACTCAAAGAGTGATATTCAATTTCAATTTATAAACACTAGTTATAATCTTTCTTATTCAAAACTTGAAAGGGTATACTATAAGACTTGAAAGGGTATACTATAAGACTTGATGATAAAGGGTATACTATAAGATTTGAAAAAGTGTTTTAAGCGGAATGATTAGCACCCGAAAAGCTAATCAATTGGTGTAAATTATTTCGTTGAGTGATAACGAAATCTCAAAGCGGAGACTTGAGATAGTGGATATAGTGGATCGTGGTATTTTTGGACGAACTACTATAAAAATTCATTTCCATTCTTCTTCTTTGAATTTGTTCCAATTTTCTTTGCATTTGATATTGTTTCAAATTGCAATTATTTTTATAAATCACAATTTACCACCCTCTTATGATTGCCTAAAAAACAACAATTTTAGCAAATTATACGATGGTGATTGTTGTAAATATAATAATATAATTTATTAAATTTTGTTATTTAAGAAATTTAGGTTTGGAATTATATTATAATAAGTTTTATAAGTTATGATCTTGATAATATTATTTTTGAAAAAAAGTTATATAGCATCTTTTATTATAATTATTTTCATCTTTTGTTTTATGATTTCAATTTTTGTGGATTTATATTATAATAATATTTTTAGGAAAAAAATAATCTTTATTAGGTTACTTTTGATTTTGGTGGAAATAGTATGATGATAATATTTCTAAAAGACAATAGTAATTATGATGATAATTTCAAGACTGATTGACTATGATTTTATTTATGTGCATATGTAAATGTAATGAAGATATATTATTTTTCTTTCATAAATTTTGATTACTAAATTTAAAGAAATATGTGTCAAAAGACTACTCAACCACTTATCAAATGATTATGTAGTCACGTATCGCGATTAGAGCAAAATTAAGAGACTCAATTTTTAAATTAGGATAAATTACATTTTGCCCCATGAGGTTTCTAAAAATTCAGAAACCCCCCTAAGGTTTCTAAAATTACACTGCGCCCCTATGAGATTTGTTGGCCATTGTAGTTTACCTCCAAAGTTTCCAGAGGTCAAGTGAAACTAAATTATTTATAATATAGTGTCTTTTGTATGGTTTTTTGTTAAAAAAATTATTGTTTACAAATATAATATATTTTTATTAAAGTAATTATCTTTTTTTCAATATCACCTAATATCAAGTTCTATATTAATTAACTGGGAAACTAAGTGAGGGTAATATGGTCCTTATACAACAAAATCTAACTTGGATTAAAAGTTGGGTCAAGTGTAATTTCCGAAACCTTTGGGGGGCAATCCGAAATTGTCAGAAACCTCATGTGGGAAAAGTGTAATTTACCCTTTCTATTAATAAGAGATTTTGTGACTTTTAAGCCCTTAGAATGAATTTATTGATGCAAGTACAGTTAAGAGCAATAAATAGATTTTGAAAGTTTGTAGTTTTCTTGAAATAGAAACTGTTACACAAATTTAATGAATGGAACAAATTCAACCTGAAATAGATTTCTAAATTTGTTAATGATCTACTTCATCTCTCCAGAACTGCCCATGATAGTCAATCTGTTTTATTCTGAAAAAAATTTAATTTACTGAAAAGGAAAAAACATAATCGGATAATTTCAATTAAAAATAGTTTGTCATAGTTTTTCCGAACACATAAAACCCGAGAAAAATTATTTTACCGATTTCCGGTTAACACTCCATTCCTGAATAAGCGTCTTTCTAGATAAATTTTTCATTCTTTTTTAAGTATCATTTTAGGAAATCAAAGATGTCTTAATTATGTTTTTTCACTTTTACTTGCTAGTATTAAACACTCTCTGTAAGATTATCTATTTCTAATTTTAATAAAGGTTATCATAATAAAATATTATTTTTTTTCCATTGAAAATGAGATTAATTAGTGGTATCCTTAATATATGTGTCACAACTCACACCCTACTTTGAAAAACACTTGAATAGAGGGAGAATTAATTTCTACCACCATTGAAAAAAATATTTTCATAAAGATAACAATATTATGCGTATAAATAAGATGTATATTTTTTTTTGCCATGTTCAAGAAAAAAAATACTAACTTCATTTCTATATCTTTTAGCCTATAAATTCCTCTACTTTAGATATTAATATTTACTAACCTCATGGCCTGAGCCAAACGACTCTCGTTGAACCGGTTGAATTTTTTTCCCAAATTTTTCTGTCGAACTTGCTCGAATAAAATCATTTTTGGTTATTCTTCTTATTGGAATTGTTCCCTCAGGACAAACTTCTCCATTTGAGCTCCATAGCTGAAAATTTTCTGAATTAATTATTCTTGAATTATAACCTTTTGGTCTCTCTGGTGGATCCTGAGAAAAAATCATATAAAAAATCCTAAATTTTTAACATAATAATTAGAATGAAAACTTTTTCACAAAATAAATAAAAAGAATATTGAAACTTACTTACCAGAGGCTTTTGACCTTTTAATTGAGGATGATCAAATGCTAATTGTTTATGAGATTGAACACAATCTATTAAATCACCATCTGGGCTCTGCAATAGAAAGAAAAAGGAATTTATAAGAAAATTATCACAAACTCTTCAAATCGGGGCATAGTTACGGCGGAGTCAGATTTTCAGTGCGACGTTGACGATACTTGTTAGGCATGCGAAGCGCCAAATCTGAAATGTCAATTAATTATTTGAATAATGAACACACAGGGTACTTGAAATTATTTTTCTATTTATTGGTTTCAATTTGCAATGTTATTTTCTAATTTCAGTTCGGTTAGTACTTGTTAGTTTAGCTTACTAGATTATAACATGATAAAATACTCCTTCCTTAAGAACTTAATGCTTTTTATCGGCAACTACTAATATAAAACTCATAAAAATTATTTCAAAAATAAAAAATGCCAAATTCCCACAGTATCAGCGTCTAGCGTTTTGAAAGTTGTTGAAAAAAACTTTTGGAACTATATCTGCATCCTTATCCGAGTCTGTAATTACTAGTAAGTAAAGATATAAACAGAGGAAAAAATATGAGAAAAAAAAAAACCGAAAACAAAAATGAAATAACCTGAATTGTTTTCAAAGCAGGTCTATTGATCTTCATGAGATGGGCTCTTATAGTTTCCGATTTCCGCAACTCTTCTCCTGGCCGGAAAGTCTGGTTGGCTGGTATTTTGTTGCCGGAAACAGAGAGGAAGAAAACAAAAACAAGAATGATTGGGGATGAGAATTTAGAACTTCTAAAATCCATCTTTGGAGGATCTTTGTGGTTTGTTTCTTCTTCTACTATAACTGTTTCTGTTTTTGTTTTTGTTTTTGGACATTGGTGCTGTCTTGTTTTGAAATCACATTCTTCTAGCACATCTCCCCACCCAATGAAATCATTCTCTCAAATTTCAAAGCTCCAAAACCTCCACTTTCTCTCCCTTTTATTCCTTCTCAAGCTTCTATTCTATTATAAATTTAATTTTAGAATTTTAATCCATCGACGGTGTATGAATTTTCATATACTATCGGACTTATGTAAATGACACGTGTGTATTTGCACTGTTCCCTATACATGAAAGTGTACGCATGTCTTTTATCCAAGTAATATGATATATGAATTATCTTGACTTCTATTATTACCTTAATATTTTCTAGTTTTTTAGGGAAAATTAAGCAAATGATCCCCATGGTTTTAATAAAATTCTAGTTGGTCCTCAGTTGCCTATATACATAGGCATGTTGTATTTAACTCACCACAACATCGATAAGTATCAAGTGGTCAATGCGTGGTTAATTTAGAGATAAAATTTATCATGTGAATGACTGTTTATGTTTCTACCATCCCTAAATTTGAGCAATTTAAGATTCACAACAACAGAAAAAAAAAATTATGAAATGGACCAATTACGTTCGCTCATCTAAAAACTTGGGGACCAAATCATCATTTTTTAAAACATTGACACTATTAATGTTGCAATTGAAACTATCAGAACCGAATAGAATGATATATGAACCTATGGGGACCATGTGGGTCAATGGGTGTGGAGATATAAAGTATTGGGTTGTGGCTAAAACATGCAAAAATTAAAAAAAGACTAACTTTAAAAAATTGAAATAATTTTACGAAAAAAAAAAATCCAAAACCCTAGCTTGAATGATTTAGAAGAATAGTGGACAGTAGATGAAGCATAAAAAACAAATAAAAAAAGAAAGAAGAAAAAAGCTTTTATGGAATTATGAAAAGTATTTTTGTTAATAGCATATTTTAGTATTGTATCACTGCACGTCCTTTAACTCTGCCACTGGGTTGTGATAGTGTTAATTTTTGTGGAAAAATTTAAAATGTTTATTTCTTATTTAAATAAAAGGAGCTCAAATGTAGTTTAAAAGTGGGTTTTTGTTTCGCTGTATTTTATAAATATATAAATATATTTCTAGGCTGGAGTTGAAAAAATATATTTTTATAACAAAAATAATACCTCTAAAAAAATATATGCTTTTAGTATTTTTTAGGTATACAAAAATATATTTTTTGTGGAGCAAATAAATATTAATTTTTTCTTTTAAACAAAACGCACCAAAAGTGTACTTCTCGTGATATAACCACACAAGCTAAGTGTTAGTCAAAATTTGTGGAAAATTTAAGGATTGTTTCTTGTTTAAAATGGAGTAATTATAATCACATCTTATATATATATATATATATATATATATTTATTTATTTATTTATATATAGATTGGTGGTGTGGGGCAGTGTTTCCAGTCTTCAATACAAAGACTGAAACTTTAGCTTTAGTGTGGGGAATTTTCATAGCTTGAGACATAATGGCTAATCATTTTATTTTAATTTTACCTTTTGTTATTTTTTGCTTTAGCACTTGGGACAGATAGGAATTACATGGATTTTCTCTAGTCCTTTGCTTTGGGTGTCTCTCTTTCTCACTTCCCTAGATGTTCTTTGTGTCAGCCTCCATTATTTTTTTAATAAAGTTTTTTCATACATATAAAATTATTCTATATCCGATAAAATAGTTAAAACTATCCCAAAAAGTTGTGCTAAGTATGGAAGTACAAAATTCGGTTCTTGAACTTGAAATTTAGATATCCGATCTGAATTATCCGAAATTCGAATTTAGGTTCGAATTTGGATTTGAGATTTTTTTTCCAAAAATTCGGGTAATTCGAGTTCGGATAATTTAGATAATTACTAGAATTACTCGAATAATGAAACAACGTCGTTTTATATTATATATATAAGAAACGACGTCGTATTATGTATATAATTTGGGTAATTCGGATTCGGGTTTTAGTCTAATTCGGGTTCGAGTTTTTTATTTATAATTTGGGTTCGGAATTTAGGATTTAGGTAATTCGGATTTGGGAATTTCGGTTTTTTTTTTTAATTCGGGTTCCGGTAATTCGGGTAAGGTATTTTTTAAATTAAACTAATGATAACGATAGTGGCGAGTGAATAAATTTAAAAAAAAAAAAAAAAAAAGTGGAAATTATGTGTGGCTATTGATAAATTTAACTAGACTAATTTCATTAATTGCATTAAGGTTTCTTTGAGTTTTTATATTTTCGGACAATCATGGAAACTTGGGTCCCGTTTAGTATTTGAGTTTTTTTTTTTCCAGATCAATTTTCTATATGTGAAAACGTATTTCGTAATAACTTTTGAAACATAATTTTCAAATTGTAAATTGAAAAGAAAAAAAATTATAAATTTTAAACCTTAAAATATTTACTGTTTTGCAATATACATTTTTGAATTTTTTTCTAATACATAATAAATAAATAAAAATATACATAATTTTGAAAAGTTAAAAAATATTATTACGACTAAGTTGAAGTATACTCTACGTACACCCATTGTTTCTTGAAATGCTTATCACACTCTAGGATTTTCTACAAAACGTAGCAAAGTTTTTGGGAACTTTTATGATATTTTAAATTAGAAATAAAATATAAGACTAAAGAAGTTAAGAATAAATGAGTGTAAATTTTTAAATTTGAATACAAAAATAAATCACAATTATCATATTTTATAATTTTCAAAAAATATTTTTTCAGTAAGATTCAAGATAAAAAAAAATTAAGTGCTAAATATAAATTGTGAAGTAATTTGACATATATTTATTTTCAAAAATATGGACCATCTTTACTTTACAGCAAAAGTTTGAAAAATTGAAAAATTAAAAAAATAAGTTCTCTAAAAAAATTGTGCAGAATTTGTTTGGCTATTGACAAATAAGTGATAAAACATTCTTGCACACGCTATTCTTTTTTTGTTTTTAGGAAAAATTAATTGATTATAGCACAAATAATATATTACTAATTGGAAAATGATTTTAAGCAATAAAATGAGTAAAATCAATATTCCCTCCAACCTCCGTTTCAAAACAAGTGTTATTTAAAGTTGATACACGCAAAATAAGAAAATCATTAAATACTTTCAATTTGAGCAAAAAATAAGTACATTTACTCAAATACCATTCATTAAATATTTGATTTGTGTGAAGTATTTGAAAATTTAGTAGGAATAATATGGATAAAATTAAAAAAATAAAATAAATGTTTTCTTATTTTTTTTTTTAAATCTCTAAAATATACTTATTATTTTAAAACGGATGAAATATAACAATAGTAGACTAATTATAATCCTAGGAATGGAATTACATTTAGTGGGTCCCCTGCATCTGAGATTGTCAACCAAAGGGTTTGGTAATTAAAAACCAATTAATCATTATAAAGTGCAAATTTATTTTCCTTCTAAGCAAATACTCCTTTGTTTAATTTTCTTGCATACACCAAACACCTTTTCCCATCTTTACAAGTTGTCGTTATGTGCGCATGAGTGAGATAATAATTATTATTGTTGGATTATACTAATAATATTTTAGGTAATATATATACAAAATATTGCGACTAAGATGTTGTTGGGGATGGTGAGGTGGCACGCGCACTTGGTTCCGTGCAGCGTTCATGTCAATATATATATATATATGTATGTATGTATGTATATATGTATATAAGCACTCATATATACATTTGCATGCGCATATTCCATTGCTCTAGACTTTGGAGTTCCAATTAATTTACTCCTCATCAATTTATATTTATGGTTTAAAATGAAATACTACTGAGTAATTTTACTAGTTATAAGCACTCATACATATTTATAAATTAACCCAGTTTAGTTAACGATCCATGGATCATAATTATCATTTGTCAGAAATCAAAAGAAAAATCGGCATCTGCATTGGTGGATCCGGAATTTACAGTTAAGGAAAGTCGGACTTTTTGTTCTGCATAAAAAATTTTCTTTACTTTTCCCGAGGGGGCTGTGTAATGGTCTATTTGGAAAATTTTTTAAATTGATATATAAATCTATAAAAAATTTGGACATCGAGGAGATCGTGACCACTCCTATTCCCTTTTCGATCCACCAATGTGCATACATTATACTGGTGAGTTTTTGAGGTCTCATTATGCACTTGACTAAAATTGAAATCAAAATACATATTGTGTTATTGTCAAATAAGCAAAATTGAGATGATGAGTTTGATACATAGCCCTTAAAATTAAGGGTCACTTTTTGCTCCATGTTTTAACAAAAACAAATTAGCTCACACAATTAAAAAATAGACGAATTCAACTTAAAAATTATAATCTTTTTGGTGAAATAACAGAATAACTCATCTTAAAAATTAAGCAATCAAACACGACGTAATAGGCAACTAAATAAACCCTAAATATATTTTTCCCAATAATGATTAGAGCATGGGATGGACTATTGGTGGAAAATGTACTATGTTTTTCTTCCCACTTTCGCATGCTTACAAGGGTAATGGGAATCATTGCCATGGACCAATCCTTGTTTACACTATCATATTCATCGCTATGATGATGTCTCTCATAGATAGTACAAGTGTTGCTATGCATTGGATGCAACACATAGTACAAATCGAATCCAGGGATTGCCTTAAGATAGTCGACTGCCTTGTATCGAACTGTCCGGAGTTAGGTTATTAATGGTGACGTGACAAACCGTCCATTAGTTTGGAAACTATCATTTTCAATCAGTGGCGAATCCATGAATTTTTGTTAGTAATGTCAATCAAAAACTTAAATTCTATATATCTTACAAAAACTATGGGTTCAAAAGAGGACATAAAACTATGGGTTCAAATTTGTATTTTAGTGAGTTCAATTACTAATTTTTTTCCTAAAATCTAATATTTATATATAATAAAAAAAAAATTCACCCAAGAGATTCAGGTGAGACTCTTGGCCAAGCCTTGGAGCCCCCTGTCTTCAATGTATGAATATGTGTTTAGAATGAATGCCACGTCACCGGAACAACGGACGCGGCACGTGCGAAAATGATAAAATATGATAATAATAAGTCGAGGGTGCTTGATGTTTGCTCTATCACTTGACGTGCACTCCAAACCTAGTGAATTGTTTGTGCACCTCATGTTGTAAACGTAGACTTTATAGTTTTTGAAAATATAAAGTCAGCCAGAGTCACGTCTTATATTATTTGTGTCTTGCTTATTTATTTAATGAGTCATTTTTTTTTTTCAAGTTTGTCTCGTTTATAAATAAACAAGCCCAGGCCGGGCCTGGCCGAGCTGAACCGACTCCTAGCTTGAACCGAGTCCTAACTTATTAATGAGTGCTTGATTACTTTTCATTTCTACCATCGATTGGTAAATTGATAAATCAATATTCTCAAAAAATATGTATTAACAAGATATGTTATGAAATTATTATCAAATAACAATTTACTAGCATATATAAAATATTTACATAACTTTATAGCTTAATAGATTAATACAATAATTATTTTTAACTTAATTTCATCGATTAAAATAAAATAAAAGATAATTAGTAACGAAAAAGTGCATAAGATTATTACTATAAAACAGTGAAATTATTAAACTAATCAAGTAGTTTGCCAATTTTTATATTTTATTATATTCAATACAAACTATTTATTATTATGTACGTAGTCTTACTCTTATGAAATGAAAAAATATATATATATTTTTTATTTTAAAATTAATCAAAAGAACCAGAGTCCTTAACAAATCCAGACGGAGTAGTTCAAACTTGGCTCTTTTGATAAATGAGCCATATTTTACTGATCAGGTTTGGTTCATAATTTCTAAATAAATGAATCCAGATTGAGCGCTTAATAAGCCGAGCACAAGTTTGTTTATGAACAGTTCAATTCATTTGCATTTCTGGCTGAACAAGTCAATTCTCAACTAATTGAACAGAACCAAATCTATATATATATATATATATATATAATGTACGAACAAATATGATGGAGAAAAGAAAAGAAAAAATAAGAGCCCGCTCCCAACATTTACAAATTGTTACCGTTTGGTATCCGATGGCAATGGATAAAATCCATCTCCTGATGATTCTGGGTCGTGACATGCACATGACTATCTGTATATGCAAGAACTTGTAAATAAATAAATATATAAAATTCTTCAGTAAAATTAATTTTGGTCATGTGAATATAATGTGACCAAAAACTGTCGAAATTTAGATGGATTCCATCCACTTGCTATTAAGTGGTACTTCCTTTGTCCCATTTTAGTAATTTTATATTTTTGTTAATCCGTCTTAATATATTGTCTAATTTTAGAAAAATAGTTGATAAATCATTTTACTAAATGCCCTTATTTATTAGTCATTTAATTACTCTATCCATAATAAGTTATACGAAATTATATCATTAATTAGGGGTATAGTTGAAAAGAAGGTAAAAATATTTTGGATTTCAGCAATATTAATTGATCTTCCTTAATATTTGTGGGGAAAAAAACTAGGACTATTAAAATGGAACGGAGGGAGCAATTCTTTTTCCCTTTTGAGAAATATTATTTCCACCCATAAAATTTACCCGGTTCTTTTACCTACCGACGTAGAAAAAAAATATTTGTATATTATTGGTTTCTAGGTGTATTGTATTTATGATTGGAATTAAGATTCTTTTTACCACGTTAATAAGTAAAGGAAGTGGCAAAGGGATTCCATGGATATTATTGATTTATAGGTGTATTATATTTATAATTGGAATTAATATTCTTCTTATCACATTAACGGATAAGAGAATCAGGTATGATTTTTGGATGGGTATAGCATTGCTCTATTACTTGACATTATTTGAAGTCTGAAGTCGTATTGTAACCCGTTTATACTTAATTCTCATATAATAACTATATAAATAAACATTAACAAAACAAATACTCCCCTTGATTCACTTTTTATTTAAAAAGGACTCTCCTTGTTTTCAAAAACTTGCATGTTACGAAAGCATTTTCTGATCCAAAAAGAATGTCCAAGTATGGCACTTGGTCGGCCCAAAAGTATAAAGAGTGATATAAAAGTTAAATACAAATGAAAAAGTTAGAAATTTTGCAGATTTGGTCGGCACATTTGCATTTTTTCCCAAGATTGTCTTAAAGAAGGAAAATACATCAATTAAGAAATTTGTAAATCTGAAAATAACTTCTGTAACAAAAATCTTGTCAACATTTTCAACATTTTTGGACCTAATGGGAGCTACAATACACATTTAAACTGGAGTCCCTCGCGTACAATATTTTGCTGTTAACACAGTATTAAATTGGATCTGACATAAAAAATAGAAAGAGCCAAACATAACTTAATCATAACAAACACTTCCGGTACTTTGTGGCCACTAAATTCCCCATTAATCCTCCGCTAATCTCATAATGCTTTGCTTTCGAGAAATCCGATTCTAAATCAAGCTTCTCCAACTCCCTCCATGCAAAACATAATTATTAGATAAATAAATCCTCAAATGAAAGAAAAATAGATAAAAACAACAGAGATATATAATAACGCCCACAATTTCATGTCATTTTTAGTATCATACAATTTAATTCTCGAAATCAAATGGGTTATTTTCAAGAGAATTTTTAAAATGTTTCATTCCAGATTCAAAGTCCTAAAAATCACCAAAAATTATTTTCAAAACTTGAACGAAATGCGATGTAATATGTAAATGCAAAGAGTAGCATACTGGGAATAACTTCGACATAAAAGTTATAAATACAAAATAGAACTAAATATTTAACAAAATAAAAAAGATTAAATTTTCTCTGTTCGAAAACCAAATAACCAAAACAAAAATTGACTTGTTAAGATGAGCAATTTGCCTTAGATACTAGGAACGAGTGAAGTAGAAAATTTACGCTCACTATCGGACCTGATATAATATTTTGGTTCCACATTGATTGTCTAAAAAACTTGGGATTAAAGGTTGGTTGTTTGGTGTATGGTGGGAATTTAGGCAGCTATTAAATTATGTGATATTCCCCATAGTTGATGCTAAGTGGTAGGTGATTTTCTATATGGCATTCCTTCTTTAACATTCTTAAATAAATTCATATATTTTAATGACTTAAATTAATGCTTGTTTGCAAGATAGTGTAGGGTACTATTATGAAATGAGACCCATATATAACATTGTGAGGGTATGTATCATAGTATATCCAGAGAGTATGCGACTATCCATCTATTATTAGTTTTACTATCCCACCCTTAATACTAGAATTCTTACTTAAAAAATGATTTACCATATAAGAAACTTGATTGAGCACCTAGTATGTTGAGGCTATTCTCAAGAATCCTAACTTTAAAAGAGATTCCTCATTTAGGAAATTCATTGAACAACTTGTAGACGTAATAATCTACACATAAAAAAATTCAAAAATTCAAATAAAAATAATACTCCCTATATACCGAATTTCATAACCAAACCCAATTATGATTCTAATGGAGAATATTAACAAAAATACACATAAAACCACCCTTAATTGAATGAAGTGATATCGAGCACAAATTAAAGCAGTTTTCAGATAAAATTCTAGGGAAAGACATGCCTGGAAATGGGTAGTGGGGTATAACTGTATTTGTTTGGAACTCTCAACTGCTAGTATGGATACATACATACATACATACATACATACATACATACATACATACATACATACATACAGAAATAATAAATAAATAAGTAGAAAAATAGGCATGTGGGGAAGAGTTGACGCGTGAGGATCGGATTGAGGAGATTCGCTTTCCGAGATGGTTTTTGCTCCGGCAGCACTTTGTGAAATGGAGAAGTGACCGCAAGAATAATGTTTTTATTTTCATAACATTCCAAAAAAATATATATATATGTTACTCATTTTTATCCGAAATAAATTTGGTGATCCTAAATTGACTGCGCTATGGGTTAGGATTTTATATTAAAAAAACTTTGTATAATTCAGGTTCGAATAATTCGAGTTCGGGTAGGTCAGGTAAACTTAAAATACCCGAATAACCAAACAACATCGTTTCATATATTATTATATATTTATTATAAGAAAACAACACCATATCATATATATAATTCGGGTTCGGTTCGTATAATTTGGGTAATTCGGATTTAGATTTTAACCTAAATCGAGTTCGGTTCTAGTTCAAATTTATTATAAATAATTTAGGCAATTCAGATTATAATAATTTGGATAATTCGAGTTCGGGTAATTTAAAATTATGTTCGGATAATTCGAATCTGGGTAATTCAGATTGGATATGAGCCGATGCACAACCCAATATCTATTTATATAAAATATATACGAATCATGGAGTAAGCACATTCTATATTCTTTATTCTTTATGGCAATAATTTGTACTCTCTTATCACAATTTATATTCTATAAATTCTATTTTTATAAGTTTCTAATTACGCATTGAAATTTATTTGGTGGCAACTACCAATGGTAAGCTCAAAGCTAGGAGGAGAAGAGATCTTCGGCAAGAATAGAGGTTCAAAAATCAAAGGGGTCGACACCCAACTAGAAGCTATGCCATATATCAAACCCAAAAGACCTTTTCCATACTCCAAGGGTATAAGGAACTGTATGTCAGACGTAAGATTATGACACCAATCATTGAAGATGATAACCCCCGATATCAACAAATACGGTCATCAAAAAGAATGTCAAGAACATGCAGTGCACTTCCCTACTCAAAGTAATCATATCATACACCTAGCATGATGAGGACCTCAACACCTAAAAAAGAGCATTCCAAAAGCAAATTTAAATTTATATTTATTTGAGTAATACGAGTACAATTTTCGGTAGTTTATAATAATATAAATTAGTCCTTTGATTATCCTCTTCAAGCAACTGATGATGATTTGGATGGTTGAATTTTTTAATAAACGCTTGACTTGTAGCTTGAAAAACTTTTTGCAGATCAAATGGTGAATTTTGCTTCAAACATTCGATTTACGTCTCAGAAGGTTTCTTGCAGATCAAATGGTTATTTTTCTTTGAATTTGATTTAACTTGAGCGATTGTTTTTCGAATGATTTGAATTTGAGGCAATAGTTCGTTGCTAATTTGATTCTTGCATCCAGAAGGCTCTAAGTTCTCTCCAGAACCTCTTCAGGAAGTTGTGCTTGTGAAAAATGAAAGATTGACCTCTTATTTATAGGAGTTTGGATGCTATGATTTCACCAAAATTCCCCTGCATTCATTATTTACAATGAGAAAGAATTACTTAAATGCCCTTTTATTTTTTTTTTATTTACAATGAGAAAGAATTACTTAAATGCCCTTGTATTTTTTGTATTAGTTTTCTTGAAAAGAAAATTACCAAAACAACCCTATCATAAAATATTTTAACTATATAAATTAACAAATATCTCAATTTCATTTATTTTAGAGATATTCAATAATATGTATGTTAGACTTAAATATGTACTTAATTACTATGGAACCCTTAAGAAAACGGTTCAATTTGACGGGTCAAATAATTGAGTGCACCATATTATTATATGTAACTACTCTAATTTAATCAAACACGGAATTTTTAAGAGAGCTAATGAGACACATGACAATCTTTCATTGGCTAAATATTTTAGTGTTTACAGATATCCCTTGAGACTTGTTTGCTACTAGTTTTTGTGAGTTTTTATGCAAACAAGTCTCGAATTATTTTCATAATTTTGATGCCATTAGCGAGTTTAACTTTGTAGCTCTTTTGACAAACTTGTTGTTTTCCATTTAAACTTCACAAATCAAACAGAGGTGCACTGATTTGGGGCACTTTTATACTTTAAGTTTAGTAAAAATACCTCAATTCAAAAGACTTGCAAATATCTTGAAAATTGTTTGCATACTCAGTTTTTGTGAGTTTTTATGCAAATGAGTTTCGAGTTTTTTTTATGATTTTGATGGCATTAAGGAGTTCAATTTGGTAGCTCTTTTGACAAACTTATTGTTTTTCATGTTGACTTTACAAATCAGAAAGAAATGCACTGATATATGGTATATTTTTACTTTGAAGTTGAGGAAAAATAACCCAACTTTAAAGACTTGCAAATTTGGAAGCCATTTTTCTCTCACATCAACCAGTTAAAGGAGGAAATTCAGTTTTATATATAAAACAACACCATTTGCTCATTGCTACCATGTTTAGAAGTGGCGGATATTCAGGTTCGATCTTGGCATTTGTCAAGGTTCGGGAACACCCAAAATCTAGACATCTTTGCAAAATTCTCTTTGGGGGTTGTTTTAATTATTATTTTTACTATGGTTATGATAATTACTACCATTTACTGTATGGGTTAAAAAAAGTATTGGCTTACTATTATCAATTGACTTTTGTTTGAATTTGTACTTATCGCGGTCTACATCTTTAAGTCATACATGTTAGTGCCTTATTAGTTAGCATTTTCAAAAGTGGCACGAAATTTTAACCCCAAAGCCGTAATTCTTCTTTTATAGTGGTAAAGGTGTTGTTTTAAGGTATATCAAAATTTATTGTGGCAACTAAATTTTCATATTTTCACATATTTTTGTCCCTTAACTCAATTTTAATTAGTAAGGTAATACCTTTTTTTTTTTTTTTTTAGTTGTGATTTTTT
>MKEJ01102120.1:17500-31369 GCA_001753735.1 Embelia ribes | reverse complement strand
TCGTGTTTTTCATTTTTTTTTTCGGGTAATTCGGGTCGGGTATTTCCCGAATTACCCGAATACTCACCCCTAGTTATTACCGGTTGTGCCCCCTTTCACAGACATTAAGATTGTTTGCAATGAAAGTGCATTTTCTGGATCTGAATATCTCTATTGTTCTGCATGGTTTTAGATTCTTCAACTGGGAAATGGTAGAAGATCTATTTACTCTTTTACAGGTTGTGTCCGTTGTGGCATGCATTAAGTTTATCTGTAATGAAAGGCTTATGTTCTAAGTCTGAATATCTTTATATTGTTCTATCATGCCCTGGGTTTCTATGGATGGGATTGTTTGATTACTACAATTCTAGGAGACTTACAGTAAGCTATTACATTTGCAGGGCCTATTGGAAGGGGTTAGCCGCTCGTTCACGAAGAACTTCCATTTCATTGACTCAGTAAAAGCATACCTTTCATATGCTTTGTTGCGAGCATCCGTTTCGCAATCCCCCGTCATTTTCCAGGTTTCTCCACACGCTCAGAGCCCTCTTTTTATTGTGTTTGATATTCTGGGGATCTTCTTCAAATAGCTTGGAAATAAAGCAAGATAAGCTATAATTAAATGGATAGAATTTATGTGATTCATCAGTAAGGCCCACTCCAATCAGAGACAATATATTCTTATTAAATCAGCTCAACTTGTAGTGAGAAATGGGCTCATTTTAGAGGAAGAATTTTTGTTATATAAAGGAGATAATCATAATAACAAATATTTCTTTTATGTTTATTTAGCAAATTTATTTGTATCCTCAGAAATTTTAATCATGGCAACTCTTTGTACCTTTATTGGCAGCATGCAACGGGAATCTTCTCGGTGCTTTTGTTGAGATTTAGAGAAAGTCTAAAAGTACGTATGTTTTGACATGGTTTTCTATTTCTTCTCCAACATGTATCCTATGTTTGTTTGTTTAAGATATTATCTTAGATACTTTCAAGTGTTGCATTATTTAATTTCAGGGAGAAATTGGCATTTTCTTTCCTTTGATTGTGCTCCGTCCGTTGGATAGCTCTGATTTCCCCCTGAATCAGAAATTGAGCGTTCTTCGGTAGGTTTACTTTTTAATGATAATGATTACAAAATGTTAGGCTGTTATTCTATAACATGTATTAGTAATTTTGTTTCATAGCACAACCGATTGAGTTGATGCTGTTACTTTGAAGTACTTAAAAATGTTTGGCTGTTATCTTATGACGTACACTAGTTATCTTTGTGATATTGTAATTTACAATTTTTGCAGAATGCTAGAGAAAGTTTGCAAGGATTCTCAAATGCTTGTTGACATATACGTAAATTACGATTGTGATCTTGAGGCACATAACTTGTTTGAACGCATGGTATAAAGTTTTATTGTTACCTTGCCATCAATTTCATTTAAGGTTCTGCAAATCTAAACTTTTTGGTTCATCCAAAAATTTTAACTTTTCTAATCTTTTTTCATGTTATTGAGGTTACCACTCTATCAAAAATAGCTCAAGGGACTCAAAATGTGGATCCTGACTCCACTACTGCATCCCAAATGGGATCAGTGAAAAGTTCTTCACTGCAGGTTTGTTAATTGTTTACCACGTTTACCCCTTTGTATTATATTGGTGATTAATTGTAGCACTTATTGTTTTATAATTCTCCCAATGATGACCTTGCAGTGTCTAGTGAATTTATTAAAATCATTGGTTGACTGGGAGACCACACGGAGGGAATCAGAAAAACAGAGCAAAAGTAAACAAAATGTTGAAGGAGATGTTTCTTCCAGAGAATCCAATGAGATAAATAGTAGGGAAAACTCACCGAATGATTTTGAGAAAGTCAAGGCTCATAAGATCACTCTGGAAGCTGCCATCTCAGAGGTAATGGGCCAAAATCTGTTTTGTGATGCTTTATTTTCTCCATGTTGAAGATATTCTTTGCAATATGCTATTCTTTTTCCTCCTTCCCTGCTGTTTTGTGAAGCTTTATTTTCTTCATGGGTTCTTACCGTTGATTGTGAGATTGGCTTTGTTCTCAGGGTATATTATAATTTTGACTTTTAGTGTGTTGTGTAACTGTTGCAGTTCAACCGAAAACCAGGGAAAGGAATAGAATACTTGTTATCTAATCGGCTGGTGGAAAACACTCCATCTTCAGTTGCTCAGTTTTTGAGGAATACTCCAAGTTTGGACAAGGTATAATTATTTCTAGGAAAAATAATAAAATAAAAATAATGTAGATTTAAGATTCTGTTTAGATGTTCGCAACATCCTCAGGTTTTGTTCAGATTGACCCCATGGTTGTGAACTCAGTTACTTTCATTTTATCGACTACATGAGAAATTCAATTCTGGAATGTTTGTTATTGGTACTGTACTAATTTGAAAATTCCGCCGTTAGCATCATAATCTTATACTAAATAGGCAACCCTTAAAAGATAAAATATGTAAAACTCAAAGCACATCCAAATGCATTTTGATTGCCTCCTTTATTTTAAATTAGCGAGGTCAAGATCTGTGTACAGCTCATCTCTGTTTTGCTGTATGTCTTTGGCTGCCCAGTAAAACAAATTTTCTGCAAGTACAACTTCAGTAACTCTTTCTCTTAAGCTGTATTACTTTCACTTAAGCTGCAGTACTTTCTCAGTTGTTGGTAGCTCATTACATATGAATTTAATCCCAGAAAACTCTCATGTGATATGATATGATCAATTTGGTAACAGTCCCCAACATTTTGGTAGTGACAAATTGGTCCTTACTGTGTAATCACAGACATTATCCTGAGTGATGGAAACCATGACATGTGACCCATGTGTGGACCGTTTAGTTTATAATGAGTACTTTCAACAACATTTAGTTCGCAAGCGTCTCCTCCTCCTATCCCTACAGGATATTTTGTCACCTTTTTCTTAAAAGATTTACTGACCTGTATTGTTTCAATTGATACTATGATGACTAAGCAGAATTTCTCTAAAACTACAAAGGCCATTGCAAATAAACACCAAGTTCATTTCCATATTACTCAGCTCGGGACTAGATTATCCTACGATTATATGCTCCTTACTTTCCTTGGATTATCCCTACAAATACACAATATTCCGGAGTCCAGAACGCATTTGTGTAGTGACCACAAAGGAATGTATTTGTTGAGCTGCTTCATGTCTACTTGTAATGCACAGTTTTGTCTTCGTGACGTGGTCAGTGTAGTGGTAAAAAACGATAAGGACAGATGCTAACTGAAGTGGAACCAAGTCACAAGAGAAAATTTCTTCAGAGTAATTTTTGACTGCTCCAAGTCCCATCCTTTTTCTTTGTTTTGTGATTTAGTTGCTGAAGAAATTCTTTTGTTCTACTTATATCGGAAAGAAGTGGAACACGTTTATTAAGGTTACAAAAAGTGCATATTGTTTAATATAATCTTTTGTTTGAAGGCTATGATTGGAGATTACCTGGGTCAGCATGAAGAGTTTCCCCTTGCCGTGATGCATGCCTATGTTGATTCCATGGAATTCTCAGGGATGAAATTTGATGCTGCCATCCGTGAATTCCTTAGAGGATTTCGACTTCCTGGAGAAGCTCAAAAGATAGATCGCATTATGGAGAAGTTTGCGGAGCGGTAGGTCTATGCAGCTAAGATTTCACATATGTATATTTATTCTAAAAGCTATGGCAATCACGTAATAATCAACTCATTTATATGTTGTGTCTCTGCATTTTCCTGAAAAAAGATGAACATCAGCTGTAGGCTTACTTTAGTTGCTGTTGTGGGGGCATTTTGGCACTCAACCAATTGTTAGGGTATTTTAGTCCTTTCATGGGGAATTCAGACAAAAAACACCTGGTGCACATGTCTGCTGGGCAGAGTTAAAACTAGATTTGCACGTGTCTCAGGCTGTCAAGGGCAGTCAACGAGCACGGCTATAAATGCCGCCAAGCCTCATTGATTTGGGGGGTCGATTCTCATTTCTCCTAATCTGTGATTTGGATTTAAATTAAAATCTGTCTAGAATTTCTTTTCAAATTGACGGAAATCAATCTATTCCTATTGGAATGTAATCAAAGTTGTGATTTTAGGGATTAGGGCTCGTTGATATTTTATCACTATCTGAACTCACAGTTACAATCATTCCTTTTCTTTCTTCTGCGGTCTGTTCTTTTAAGGAAAAAAAAAAGAATCTGATCAACAAGCCATTGGTTATTATTAGTTGATTACCTTGATTGTGATTAGAATGAGACAATGGGTATTCTTTTGTAATCATCCTTCGACGCTTATGTGTACAAATTGAACTAGGAAAAGGACAAATTTGATAGTTATGCTGCTAGGATGAAATTATTAGTGTTAACGAAATAGATGCAGTAATTTTGTGTTTTCATTCGAGGAAATGGATGTTGCGGGAGAACTTGTAATTGAGAACATATGATAAGCTCTTTCTTGCTTGTAGAATAGATCTTAATTATGGTGTATGTGTTACAGTTATTGTGCAGATAATCCAGGCCTATTTAAGAATGCAGATACTGCATATGTTCTTGCATATGCAGTTATTATGTTGAATACTGATGCACATAATCCGATGGTATGGCCTAAAATGTCCAAGGATGATTTTACACGCATGAATGCTATGAACGATGCTGAAGAATGTGCACCTAAGGAACTCCTGGAGGATATTTATGATTCTATTGTCAAAGAAGAAATTAAAATGAAAGATGATGTTAGTGCTCTTGGTAGAAGTAGCAGACAAAAACCAGAAGCAGAAGAGAGTGGTCGGCTTGTCAGTATTCTAAATCTGGCACTCCCAAAGAAAAAGTCCTCAACTGATACAAAGTCTGAGAGCGAAGCTATTGTTAAGCAAACACAGGCCATTTTCCGGAATGAACGGGTTAAAAGAGGAGTCTTTTACACTTCACACCAGATTGAACTCGTAAGGCCAATGGTTGAAGCTGTAGGATGGCCCTTGCTTGCCATTCTTTCTGTTACCATGGGGGAAGGAGAAAATAAACCAAGAGTTGGTCTCTGTATGGAAGGTTTTAAATCGGTTATACACATCACGCATGTTCTTGGAATGGATACGATGCGCTATGCCTTTCTAACATCTTTAGTTAGGTGAAGCTCCTCTTCTCTATTTCTTCTATTTCTATATATATATTGTTTAGACATTGATACCACCTGTTATAAAATGTTTATTCCTCCCTCTCCCTTTGTAGTACTAGTTGAAGGCTGTGCAGTGCACGCCTTTGCTAAAATATCAAGATCGAAAGATAACCAACCATCAGGTCTCACAAATCAGTCTCACAAATCACATGAGAATAAAACTATAATATATAAATTATTGGTGTTTTTACCTTAAGCAAATGAATGAGATTCTGAATGTTGTTATAAATTGTGTTCTTTTCCTTTTTGTAATTGAAGAGAAATAATAGATGAATGCAAACTCCATCCCCAAACTCCACTTAAGATGTTCTGCCTTAGATTTTTATGATATGATATAGAAGATTTATGTGAAAGCCCAAATGAATCTGGTGCTTCATATTACTTTATGTATCATTTTCTTGAAACAAAGAGTGAACTACGGAGTATTAGTTCGCGTTTCCTGTATTTGCCATGCCTTCTATTTTACCGAACATGAAGATTCACATTAAATGTATTCACATTAAATAAGGGATATTCAGGAAGTCAGGCTAAAGATTGATTGTTAGATGCAGTGACCATTAAAGTTCAACCTGCAGATTCATTCTTTGGCATATTGCATTAATAAGTCAGAGTCAATACGGTGAGTGGTTACATGTAACAACATTTTTTCAATTCAAAAAAAGCAATGATGGACAGTTGGTGCAACCACAACAATAATGGCCTGCTTTTGTACTATTGATGTTGATTTGTACGAGTGACAAATTGTAAATCAGAAAGGTGCTTCCTATTCGGGTTGATATTTCAATCATGATGTTAATTCTTGATTATGGTATTGTGTCAGATTCACTTTCTTGCATGCACCAAAAGACATGCGTAGTAAGAATGTAGAAGCGTTGAGGACCCTGCTCGAGTTATCCGACTCAGAGACTGACGCCCTTCAAGACACTTGGAATGCAGTTTTGGAGTGCATTTCTCGCCTTGAATACATTACGTCAACTCCGGGAATGGCTGTAACTGTCATGCAGGGCTCTAATCAAATCTCTAGGGATGCTCTTCTTCAATCATTGAGGGGGCTGTCTGGAAAACCAGCTGAACAAGTATTTGTGAATAGTGTTAAGTTGCCAAGCGAAGCAGTTGTGGAGTTTTTCACTGCTTTGTGCAATGTGTCAGCTGAGGAACTGAAACAGTCTCCCCCTCGTGTTTTTAGCTTGCAAAAGCTTGTTGAGATAAGCTATTACAATATGGCTCGTATTCGTATGGTAATTTCCTTGCGCCTAATGTAGTATGTGAAAGTTTCAAGTTATATATATATTTATACTCTATAATGTCATACTATCTCCTTGAATAATAATAATCTCTGACACTCGGTAACTTTCAGACTTCTGTGTTATATACATAGCTCTTTCAATAGTACTCTATCGATGCTGGGTAACATTCAGATTTCTTTTTTGTATGTAAGCATGCTTCTGAATTTGCAATTCTACGTGAGAGATTCACATTGTCGTATTCAGAAAGAACACATTGCTATATTCATTGTGTCTCAGTTCTTTCTGCATCCTTATCTTTCTGAATTTCCTTTCGGTGTTGCCAGTTTGGTAAAACTTGTTTCTCCTCCCTTTATATCAGATGAAGTTTCATAGTCGGGTTTGCTGTAGTTTTAGGCCCGTGCAATTCACAGAGTTGTTTTGGCAGCGTGTTTTAATTGTGTTTAGAATTTGAGTCTCATACCTGTAATTTGTTGGAGTTTGTTAAGTGCACATTATATGTCAATATAGATCTGCTAATTTAGATCTGCTAATTTTGTTTTCAATACGGAATAATCTTTTCTTTTATTAGTAACCATAATGATTAATGACTCTTTTGAGAGGCAGAATGTTGCCTGTATCTTTAACATCCATATGCTAACTATATCTGTTACTTTGGCATTGTGTTTCCTTAAAATTATTAGCTCTGTTTAGAATTTTTGCAGGCTTTTAATTTGCTTTATTATTATTTTTTTATGTCAACATCAATAACCATGTTTTCATATATAAATATACCTAGCAATGACCAAAATTGTATGACAGCTCCAGAAAGGACTTGAACCTACAAAGTAAAAGCAATAAAGAAGTTACCTATATGTATTAACGGGAAGCTATCTAATTGAGATTGGGTGAACTAAGATTTTTTATTTCTGTCTGTGAATAGGGAATCTGCATGTTTTGATGTGGATGATAAATCTTTCCCTCAATCCTATCATGCTTATCGTGATGCATGACTACACTATATCCCTTTTTTATGGTTTAGTTTGTGTCCTGCTAGTGGATATTGTTCTGCATAGAAATTTAATAGTTTTGCATTTGTCATTGTGATGAAATCTTGCTTGTACTGGGATTTGCTTCCTTTTTGGAAGTTTGTACTAATCACTTTTTACTCATTTCAGGTTTGGGCCAGAATATGGTCTGTCCTATCCAATCATTTTATTTCTGCGGGAAGTCATCGTGATGAGAAAATTGCAATGTATGCTATAGATTCTCTAAGACAACTTGGTATGAAGTACTTGGAACGTGCTGAACTTGCGAATTTCACATTCCAAAATGACATCCTAAAACCATTTGTCATACTTATGCGATGTAGTCGAAGTGAAACTGTGCGAAGGCTAATTGTTGATTGCATTGTTCAAGTATGTGGACTGATCAAATTATCTGTTGTGTAATTTTTTGCTTGCTTTTTTACTTCTGCTGTGATTTTACTATTGAAATCATCTGTCGTATGAGCAAATTGACAATTATGCTGTCTTTTATGAATGCAGATGATAAAATCAAAAGTTGGAAGCATAAAGTCCGGATGGCGAAGTGTTTTCATGATTTTTACAGCTGCTGCAGATGACGATCAGGAACCAATTGTTGAAAGTGCTTTTGAAAATATAGAACAGGGTGAGAAGTAATTTTCTTGCTATAAATTTTCCTGTTGAAGGAGATCTACCATGTCTTGTGTACTTTTTCTCTCTCTCAAGCACTTCACTATCTCTAACACATTAATTTTGCAGTTATCTTGGAACATTTTGATCAGGTTGTTGGAGACTGCTTTATGGATTGTGTCAATTGTCTTATTGGGTTTGCCAATGGCAAAAGTTCCCCCCGTATAAGTCTGATGGCTATTGCACTTCTCAGGATATGCGAGGATCGACTTGCAGAGGTTTTTCTTTTGTTCAGTGTTATTGGTCATCAATTTTTGTTGTTAGTAAATATATGAATCTCAATAAATTATTCAGATTTTTTTTTTATTATTTTTTTTAATATGATAAGGAGAGCAATTGTTTATTTATTGGGGTTATAATTATGTCTGTTCTACATGAATGGTAAATGAGTGATAATTGGCTGTAGGTAGGCGAAGTTGAGTCATATGTCATTGTGTGATATGATGAAGATTTGCTTCCTGGAAAAAGAGAGTATATATTTAGTGACACAAAATATTTTTTGTGGTTTATTATGTAAACATTTGATGTTTTGAACTTTGACGAGATCACCAAAATACTGTAGGTGCAAGATACAATGAACTGGTACATCTTTTAATGTGCTAAATTTAATGCAAGTGATTGGGACTAATTGTTGTTGGGGTCGCCAGGAGAAGAGTGGTTATTATTGGAATAGATAGAGGAGAGAAGTTTTGGGAGGATTGGTGATTAACTTAGATGAATTTGCATCCTTTTCCAATGGGGGGAAATGTCGATATTATATGAGACTGGTAAGGATTTCTGTTCGTCTGGAAAGCTGGTGTGCACTGCTGATTAAGTATGACGCAAATAAATTTCATTTGAATTGAAAAGAGTTGTTGATGAATGATGTGAAGATGATCAAGATTTCTTTCTAATTGAGAAGATGGTGGCTATGGCGGAATGATATGTAGGGTGGATCTAGTATGTTTCCGTTTTACATGCCAAATAGATTTCTAGTTTTGTCAGAAATTTTTCAGCTCTAGGAGAAGTTTAGTACGATTGGTGTAGAAGCAGTTTGCTTCATTAAAGAAAGCATTTTTATTGAGGTTGTTGTAGTCTGTCCGGAAATAGTTGATGTAAGCTAAACTAGAGACGCTTTTCAGGGTTTTACTTGACTTCTTAATGCAATTTCTTTTGAGGTTGATTTAATAATTTGTCATCTATTTACACGGGGGTAAATCTCTATGCACATTGAATTCAATATTCCTCTGAGTAATTTCTTTCATTATTTCTTCACTGAATAGCTTTTATTTCTCAGGGGCTTATACCAGGTGGTGCATTGAAGCCTATTGATGCTAATGCAGATGCTGTGTATGATGTAACTGAGCATTATTGGTTCCCAATGCTGGCTGGTTTGTCTGACCTCACCTCTGATCCAAGACCAGAGGTCCGAAACTGCGCACTGGAGGTCTTATTTGACTTGTTGAATGTAAGGGGTAGCAAATTCTCATCAGCTTTTTGGGAGACCATTTTCCACCGCGTCCTGTTCCCCATTTTTGATCACGTAAGGCATGCTGGAAAAGAGAGCTTTATATCTTTTGGAGATGAGTGGCTACGCGAAACTAGTATTCACTCGCTTCAGCTCTTGTGTAACCTTTTCAACACTTTCTACAAGGTATCACCGACCATCAGTGCTTTTCTTGTGTCTATTCTCTTAGCGAACAACAATTTTCTGACTGTGATCCTCATGGCGTGACTCAAAAGCCAATTTTATTTTTGTATTTCACTTGTAGTTATTTCCTTTTGTCTTTAAAGCATATTGTAGTGATAGAACATCATGAAATTGTCTGCGCCTCCTTTTTCTTACAAACTGGAGTCTAGGTTTCTGAATCCTGACTATGTTTCTTGAGTTTGAAAATTTTGTTACACTTAGTGGGTGTCATATTCTGACCGTGTCCTTCCGAAAAGAGCAAAAGATGAATGATAATTAGATCCCATGGAACAAAAAACTAAAGATGAATTCAACTCCTTGTTCTGTAACGCTTTTGTTACTTTGTTCTCAACACTTTTGTTACGTTAGAAGGCTTCTTCAAGGTCCCTGTTTTCAAACAGGTGTAGGTCAATTAAACGGTATTCCCGTAGCATTTGATCGAGTATGCTACCAAAAAATTTCTACCTCTTATTCTAGTGTGTGCTTCTGGGGGTGCACGTATGCAAGAAGGAAGTTTGAGCTTGATGCAAATGGCTAAAATATCTTCTGCTTTATACGATTATCAATCAAATAAAAAACTATTTTATGTACCAATTCTTACATCTCCGACTACGGGTGGGGTGACAGCTAGTTTTGGTATGTTGGGGGATATCATTATTGCCGAACCCAATGCCTACATTGCATTTGCGGGTAAAAGAGTAATTGAACAAACATTGAATAAAACAGTACCCGAAGGGTCACAAGCGGCCGAATATTTATTTCAGAAAGGCTTATTCGATCTAATCGTACCACGTAATCCTTTAAAAAGCGTTCTGAGTGAGTTATTTCAACTCCACGCTTTCTTTCCTTTGAATCAAAATTCAAAGAGTATTAAGTTTAATTAGTTTTTTGTAGTAAACACGTAGTTAGTTTATCGGAATCAAAGTAAAAATAAGAAGAACGGGGTTTTCTTTAGTGACTTAAGATCTATAAGATCTAATTGTAGAAAGAATCACAAGTTGCATATAATTTTTCTTTTTTTTTTTACTAATATTTCTGATTACTAAATATTCATGATTACGAATCAGTCTATAAAAGAATGAATTCTTGCTTTTGTGAAATTAGGCGAAGTTCATCTTCCCTTCTTACGTATGTATTATCGAATAAATTCAAATATAGAAAATATATAATTGTGTATTTTTCTATATCTCTCATTTTGACTAAGAAGCCTAGAAATCTTTCGTTAATTTTTAAAAAAACCTTTTCTTTATTAAATATTAAATTAGAAAACAAGAACAAACGAATAAGAATAGAGGAAGAATAAGAAACTAAATTATCATACATATCTTTCATGTCGAAAGATGAATAAGTCCATTTAGTTAGTTCTACATTCCTTGCACTTATTATATATACTCACTTAGATATATACTTTGATCTATATTAATTAAAATTAATTAAAATGAAAATCTCATAATTACAATATACTAATTAGAATCGAATTAATAAGAATTCTAAATTCTAGAATTCTTAATTGAAAATTATTAATTAGAATTCTTACAAGATATATTTATAAGAATAGAAACAATATAATAATATTAGGTACAAATAGTAAATCGAGGTATTCATTCTATGATAACTTTCAACTTTCCCTCTATTTTTGTGCCTTTAGTAGGCCTAGTATTTCCGGCAATGGCAATGGCTTCTTTATTTCTTTATGTTCAAAAAAACAAGATTGTTTAGATCTGATAGCACTAAATCTCATTTTTTTTTTGAACTTAGATAACAAAACTCTCTATTTATTGGAATATGGTATAACATGGGGTTTCTGCTGAACAAAAATCGAACATACATAAATGAAAGAGCTTTTATACATACAGAAAATGCTACATGGGTAAATAAATTCTAGCTATTTTCAACTAGAATCAGGATTGGCGGATGTCTAAAATGGAAAGGCCGTATATTAATATGTATGTCGATATCCTTAGTAGGGTCATGAAGTGAAGAGGGTTTTTCCATCTAACCAATTTTATGAACTATTCCTAAAGGTTCACATCAAAATAGTGCTAGTTGATGAGAGTTATTTCGGAAACAAAAACAGTAAAATTAAATTCATTGGGCTATGCTCTCAATTCCAATAAAATGAAATCAGATCAAGTATGAGTTGGCAATCAGAACATATATGGATAGAATTTATAAGGGGGTCTCGAAAAATAAGTAATTTTTGCTGGGCCATTATCCTTTTTTTAGGTTCATTAGGCTTCTTATCGGTTGGAACTTCCAGTTATCTTGGTAAAAATTTGATATCTTTATTTCCGTCTCAACAAATCATTTTTTTTCCACAAGGGCTCGTAATGTCTTTTTATGGGGCCGCGGGTCTTTTTATTAGCGCCTATTTATGGTGTACAATTTCGTGGAATGTAGGTAGTGGTTATGATCGATTCGATAGAAAAGAAGGAATAGTGTGTCTTTTTCGTTGGGGATTCCCTGGAAAAAATCGTCGCGTCTTCCTGCGATTTCTGATAAACGACATTCAGTCTGTCCGAATAGAAGTTAAAGAGGGTATTTATGCTCGTCGTGTTCTTTATATGGAAATCCTAGGACAGGGGGCCATTCCCTTGACACGCACTGATGATAATTTTACGCCACGAGAAATTGAACAAAAAGCCGCCGAATTGGCCTATTTCTTGCGTGTACCAATTGAAGTTTTTTGAGAAATGAACTAAAGAAGAATGAATGCTTTATCAGCAGGAGAGAAAAAGTAAAAAATCCTCTTTTTTCTCTAACATAACTTCACTGAAGTTTCTTCAGAACGCTGATTTGAGCCAAAGCAGACGCAGATGTAACAACCCTAAAACGAAATTCTTTTGGGAGTCTTTTCTGTTTTATGTATATGGAAATTCACTCAATTCAGCAACAAAACAAGTAACGGATCGAAATAATGGATTCATCCTATATTATATATTAAATGATTTTGAAATAAAGCAGTTTCGCTTTTTATTTTAAGCCCAATCTTTGTTGAAGTTGGAATTGATGCTTTGGATCCAGATGGATCATACATATCTTGTCAATTTTTTATTTGACCCTTCTTTTTATTCTTTTCTTTTGTGTTACTTAATTACCAAACAGTTGGATTGGATCGCTTATAATAATACTTATCCACTTTCTTTTTTCTGTCGTGTTTTGCCACTCCTTTTTGATCATCACAATATTCTTCAGAAAATTACCTCAATTATTCTTTTTTATGGATAGTCAGTTCCAATTTTTGAGGGATAGTTTGATTGATAGAAGGGGGTTTCGTTTCAAAATTGGTATAATATAAGTTTAAGTTATTCGTTCGGGCATTCATCGAAAAGCGGTACTTGTTTCGAATTTGACCAATTGAGATATCTGGAAATAAGGTTTTTTATTATTTCTTTTTTTTTTTTATTGCTTTATTCGAATTCGAATTGGATTTTTATTCTATTTCTGTATTTTTCCTAAATTCAAGGACTAACCCCGGAATCAAAAAAAACAGTGAATATACTCCTAGATTCGACACCTTGTAATCAAACTTATGCTTCATAGAAATATTAGATGGCATAGAGTCGTCGAATGATGAGGTGAGTTCATTCACAATTCACAAATTTAAATGGCAAAAAAGAAAGCATTAACTCCTCTTATACATCTTGCATCTGTAGTATTTTTGCCCTGGTGGATTTCTAATAAAAGTCTGGAATCTTGGGTTATTAATTGGTGGAATACTAAAGAATCCGAAACTTTTTTGAATGATATTCAAGAAAAGAATATTCTAGAAAAATTCATAGAATTAGAGGAACTAGTCCTCTTGGATGAAATGATCAAAGAATACTCGGAGACACATCTACAAAAGCTTCGTATAGGAATGCACAAAGAAACGATCCGATTAATCAAGATATACAATGAGGATTCTATCCATACGATTTTGCACTTCTCGACAAATATAATCTGTTTCATTATTCTAAGGGGTTATTCTATTCTGGGTAATGAAGAACTTGTTATTCTTAACTCTTGGGTTCAAGAATTCTTATATAACTTAAGCGATACAATAAAAGCTTTTTCTATTCTTTTATTAACTGATTTATGTATCGGATTCCATTCCCCCCATGGGTGGGAA
>MKEJ01102120.1:5000-7500 GCA_001753735.1 Embelia ribes | reverse complement strand
AATGTGTAGATTCCAGCCCTCTCTCGTTTTTTCATATCATAGTAGGTTCTTTTTAACTTTTAACGAGAGGACTTTTTCTTCGATTTTTCAATAAAGATGTTTTTTGACTCCTTTCCTTATCTTAGGATATAAAAAAAGAATTTCAAACTTATCGAATTAACTTATTATTTTATTGATGTATTTTTTCATTGAGATCCAAATCACGATGTCATTTTCTTGTTCCTGAATGGGCCTATTAAATCTTTTTAGGTTTATGCTCTACTCCGGGTAAAGATATGCCCGATTTCGATTTGTACATATAGGACAAATGCTTCCCTTACCACTTCTTTTTGCTATGACTTTTTAATGAAATTAATTATTAATTTCATGTCTTCTGCCAAATATTTGATGGATTCATCCATATTACTCGATTGATTAACGATTTGAGATCACTTTTATTTATAAATAGGAATCGAATCATTTATGATACAAGTCGTAATCATATATAATTACCAATTGGATTATTTTTTAAACGGAGCCTGGATACTTAATTTTATTAGTCCAACGAAGATAACCATAAATTATTCTAAATTGATAATAATATAAATTTCCTCCAAGGGGGTATCGCGTTGCATTGCACTTCACGCTCCTAATTTTTACTTCACGCTCCCAATTTTTGATGATTCAATTAATCTTTTTTTTGGGCGAAATAGAGGATATCTCGATCGGGGGAGAAAACGGGGGAATCCCATATGACCCAATATATCTGACAAGTCGCACTATACGTCAATCCAAGATGCATCTTCCTCTCCAGGACTCCGAAAAGGTACTTTTGGAACACCAATAGGCATTAAATAAAAGAAAAAAATTAAATACTATATTTCACTTTGATGTGGAAACGTAAGAGTGGGTTTATTATCTTTCTAATATTAATCTTTGTGTTAGTTTATCCATAGATTATAAAATTTCATACATAATATAATAAAATGAAGACAGAATGAATAAAGAAAAATTATTACAAACAGGTCTTTCTAATGATAAAGTAGTATGAGCATATTCCCTCATAATGAGTAGTTTCAACCCCCATTGCGTATTGATACTTATCGAGTATAGAATAAATCTGCTTCGCTTTGTTCCTACGAACAGAATTTTTCCATATATTATCAACAAAATAGAACAAAAATCCTCCCTTGTTCCAAGAAAATCCACTGAACAAGGGGGATCCATAGCATAGTCTATAGTACAGTCTTTTTCAATGCAATAAAGTTACGTAGTGTCTACTTTTCTTTGATAAAGGGGTATTTCTATGGGTTTGCCTTGGTATCGTGTTCATACCGTTGTGTTGAATGATCCCGGTCGGTTGCTTGCTGTCCATATAATGCATACAGCTTTGGTTGCGGGTTGGGCCGGTTCAATGGCTCTGTATGAATTAGCAGTTTTTGATCCCTCTGACCCTGTTCTTGATCCAATGTGGAGACAGGGTATGTTCGTTATCCCTTTCATGACTCGTTTAGGAATAACCAATTCATGGGGTGGTTGGAGTATCACAGGAGGGACTGGAACGAATCCGGGTATTTGGAGTTACGAAGGTGTAGCCGGGGCACATATTCTATTTTCCGGCTTGTGCTTCTTGGCAGCTATCTGGCATTGGGTGTATTGGGATCTCGAAATTTTTCGTGATGAACGTACAGGAAAACCTGTTTTGGATTTGCCCAAAATCTTTGGAATTCATTTATTTCTGGCAGGGTTGGCTTGTTTTGGTTTTGGTGTATTTCATGTAACAGGCTTATATGGTCCTGGAATATGGGTGTCTGATCCTTATGGACTAACAGGAAAAGTACAATCTGTAAATCCAGCGTGGGGTGTGGAAGGTTTTGATCCTTTTGTTCCGGGAGGAATAGCCTCTCATCATATTGCAGCAGGAACATTGGGCATATTAGCAGGTTTATTTCATCTTAGCGTCCGCCCACCCCAACGTCTATACAAAGGCTTACGTATGGGCAATATTGAAACCGTCCTTTCTAGTAGTATCGCTGCTGTATTTTTTGCAGCTTTTGTTGTTGCCGGAACTATGTGGTATGGTTCGGCAACTACCCCCATCGAATTATTTGGGCCCACTCGTTATCAATGGGATCAGGGGTACTTCCAGCAAGAAATATATCGAAGAGTTAGTGCTGGACTAGCCGAAAATCAAAGTTTATCAGAAGCTTGGTCTAAAATTCCTGAAAAATTAGCTTTTTATGATTACATAGGTAATAATCCGGCAAAGGGGGGATTATTTAGGGCGGGTTCAATGGATAACGGGGATGGAATAGCGGTTGGGTGGTTAGGACACCCTATCTTTAGAGATAAAGAAGGGCGTGAACTTTTTGTACGCCGTATGCCTACTTTTTTTGAAACATTTCCGGTTGTTTTGGTAGACGGTGACGGAATTGTTCGAGCTGACGTTCCTTTTCGAAGAGCAGAGTCGAAATATAGTGTCGAACAAGTAGGTGTAACTGTTGAGTTCTACGGCGGGGAA
>MKEJ01102119.1:0-15927 GCA_001753735.1 Embelia ribes | reverse complement strand
ATTTGTAAGTAAACTTTATTTTTCAATGTTATGAAATTATGTGATATTAATCATATTATGTTATTTTTTTATTTGATATTGTTTAATATATTATATTAAAAATTAAAATAATATTATTTAATCATAACCGGTTCAACCCCAGTCGGACCATTAAACCTTGAACCATTGCCTTCACCGGTTCAATAACCGGTCTGATTTTAAAAACTTGGTATCAATTTTGTTTCACATAATAAAAAAGATCTTTACAACTAATAATCCTTTACTACATTAACGGGCTTTTGTGACTTCTTCACCAAGCTGACAAAGTTTTTAGACAATTACGCCAGCGACTTTTAGGTATCGAAACATTTTAGATACATCCCTTGATTTTCAGGAAGATCGATGATAAGGTAGACAGAATATTGTAGACAGAATACATAATAAGGTAGAGCAGATGCTAAATCATGTCAATGAAAAAAATAATGCCTATCAAATTAAGGAAACACTACGCTTATCCAATTTATTTGATCCATCTTCAACCGAAACTTTCTTACATAACAAAAGAGAGGGTAGCATGAAAGAAACAGTACATTGATCATGACAATTTAAGTTAGCATCCATTTGAAGATGCATAACGAGGAAAGTAATTGTATCGGAAGGGTAAAAAACAAGGCGTTCGGTTGTCAAGACCATCCATTTCGAAAATATTAACACCACAGCGCATCAAGTCAAAATTTTGTAATAATACTTTTTGTAATTGACCCAAAGTAGCGCGATGCATTAAATGACAATGCGTGGGCAAAGTTACCATATAGTTCAGCAGAGAAGATTAATGTAAACGCATAAGATAAGCAAATCGCGCTAATATGTAAGTGGTATCACCGCATATGTAAACATTTTGAACAAGGACCTAATTCAACAGATAGATACATAACCAAAATTGGAATTAAGAAACAACATAATCCGTATCAGTTTTTTGAACCCAAGAAACAATTATTTTTATTCATTGAAGTAAAGGTCATAAAATGGAAATGAAAAAAATATATATATATGCAGTGCTGTACAGAATGGAGATTTTATATAAGGTTTTGCCGAAAAACTACACATACCCCCTTTCAGAAATTAATATATTAACATATAAACATCAGAATTAATAGTCCTCTTCTTTCTTGTCGAATCATGAATAGTAATATGTAGAAAAATCATATATACTTGTATGGTTATATGTATAAAATATGCATCCATTTTAAATTATCATATTTTTGGACTCATACTAAAAGAATAAGAAAAAAAATACAAATACAAAAAAATGTCATATTTGGCCTCAAACTAGAGAAAACACGAAATATAATATAACTAAAACGTATTGGAACATAGATAGACAAAACCCTTGTATTATTATGACAACTTTCACCGAATGATTATGGGCTTGTGTAGTTCTTTTTAATGAATAATTTCTACAGAAAAACAACTTGGGACGGTGAGCCTTATACAAGCCCTAAGAGTGGGTCATCAAAAAACAATCTACAAAATCCATAAAAAGATCAATAAACAAAGATGAACGTTTCATCGACGAAAACAGGGAAGTAAGGAATTTCCATTTCAAAATAACCAAAAAAAAAAAAAAAATTACACTTGTGGGCTGAAATTGTCAAAATCCGGTGATTAATTACTAGAATTGCCATCTACCCAAATAAAAATCCAATCTAAACTACACATGATTTACAAAAAAAATTAAACTTGGGAGCTAAAATTGTCGCAATGAAGAGGATACACATAAATTTATACCGGATTCGGGGTCAAAGATGGACCAGAGCTTGGTTCTGAACTTGTAATCGGCCCGAAGAATCCGGATCCAGACCCGCTCCTCCTTACCAGTGGTTCCGTCGACGGCTTTTAGGATCGAACCGGCGATTCCGGGAATGAGAAGAACCGGGTCGAGGTCCGGGTCGACGTAGGGCTGGGGCTTGTTGCTCCTCATGGTCATATATTTTAGCCATAACTCCACCGACTGGGCTATGCCGTCAATTAGGACCACCATGTTTGGGATTCAGGGAACGATCGGAGAGAGAGAGAGAGAGAGAGATGAGGGAGAGAAGCCGTGGAGTTATAGGGAAAGCGGAAAGAAAAGAAATATATATGGCTGTGACAGAATAATTTGTGAATTGTTGGCTAATTTATGTCCCCGGGAAAGGACGATGACGTGTTATTTCCATCAAGGGTTCAAATTTAATGCTCTTTTTACATGAATGTCACAATTTGCCTCTCACGTGACCCGCTAATAATTCAAAATGATTATTATTAGTAAACCAAATAGAGTTAAACTTAACTAAAATAAAATTGAGGGATCTCAATTCAAATCAAATTTAAACCAAATGTATTTGGTTTGGATTAAGATCGAATTAAAGATAAGTTTGGTTTGAATTTAGATCAAATCTTAACTGGTTTTTGTTTTGGATTGGATTGGTTTGTTTTTTTGTTTGGTTCTAAGTTCATGAATTGGTGGCATTTCTGTTCCCAATTCTCTTTTCGCTCACGCTCTCACCCTTTTTTGAACTATGATTCTGACGCTTTCTCACTCCCGCTCTTATTCAGCAAATTGGTGATTTAGGACCAGTTTTGTAATTAAATTTATTTGACACAAAAGGACAAATTATTGTCATTCTACCCTCTAAATATAAAAACACATTTTCTCCACAGGCGAAACAACACCACCACAAACACAAACCCAAACCCACCACTGCTGCCACCGAGGCATCCTTGCCCGTCGCCATTGTTGTACTGCACTGCATTGTTCTGTACCTCTGTGCACCTTCAATATTGTCGTCGCCCGTTACCCACAACCTTGTAATTTGCCCCAAAACTTTTGAAAATGTTAAATAAATTTATAACTTCTATATATATGCAATCAATTGACTTAAATAAACTTAGAACTTATACATACACTGCACTGTACTATACCTGTGTGCACCTTTGACATAGTTTCACCGACCTTTTGGTTTCGAACCTTCAACACTTTCTCATCACTATTGCAGAGGTTATGTGTTGAGGTAATTTTTACCTATTTTTGTTCTCATTTCCGATTCCTCATTTTTCGTGTCGATTCATAAGTCGAATTAAAGTTATAGAAACTCTTTCTTACATCTCGTAGAATGTTTCTTATATCTTCGCCTTGGGACACTTTGGCATTATTCGTGTCAAAGAAAGACAGTTCAATGCGGATGTGTATTGATTACCGTGAGCTAAATTAGGCGACTATTAAAAACAAATATCCTCTACCTAGAATCGATGATCTTTTTGACCAATTGAGGGGGTTCAAAATTCTTTTCGAAGATTGATCTTTGTACGGGATATAATCAGATGCGTGTTAGAGTGGATGATCTACCGAAGACAACGTTTCGTACTCGGTACGGGCATTATGAGTTTCTTGTGAGCCTTTCGGCCTTATGAATGCTCCAAAAGCATTTATGGATTTGATTAATCGAATCTTCCACCCTTATCTCAGTCAGTTCATTATGGTGTTCATCAATGGCATTCTTATCTATTCGTCTACGAAGGAGGTATATCACAAACATTTATGGATTATTCTTTCTACTCTTCGGGAACATCGACTTTATGCTAAGTTTTCGAAATATTATTTCTAGTTGTCGGAGATCCTTTTTCTCGGGCACGTGGTGTCGGCAGAAGGTATTATGGTGGATCCTACCAAAATCGAGGTTGTTACCAATTGGGAACAACCTAAATCTGTTTTCAAATTTCGAAGTTTCTTGGGATTGGTGGGATGCTATCAACATTTCGTTATGTATTTTTTGCATTTGGTAGGTCCTTTGACTAGACTTAATCGCAAATGGGTAAAGTTCAAGTGGGACTCAAAATGCAAGGAGTCTTTTCTGTGGTTGAAGAACTTATTGCCTTTGGCTCCCATTCTTATTATTCTAGAGCAGAGGATCAGTTATACAGTGTACTGCGATGTATCGAAAGAAGGGTTGGGGAGTGTGCTTATGCAAATTGGAAAGGTAATAACATATGCTTCTAGACAATTAAAGGTGCACTAGCGGAATTATCTGACTCGTGACCTAGAGCTTGGTGCAGTAGTGTTCACGCTAAAGTGTTGATGACACTACCTTTATGGGGAGAAGTTCGAAGTGTTTTTGGATTACTAGTACTTAAAATATATCTCCATACAATGGGATTTGAATATGCATAAAAAGAGGTGGATGGAGTACTTTGAGCAGTACAACTTCGATTTAGAATACTTTATCGGGAAGGCCAATGTTGTAGCAAATGCCTTGAGTCGAAAGACTCGTTATTCTATTGCTTGCCTTGCCGTCGATGAATAGGAAATGCTTCAAGTGCTTAACGAGTTTGGGTTAGAGGTTGTGGAAGCGGATGATCGGGCTACATTGTTTACGATTGAAGTCCAACCGACTTTGATCACTCGTGTGGTAGAGGCGCAAAGTATGGATGAGGAATCGGTTGCATATCAAATACACATTATCAGTGAACATAGGCTCGATAAGTGGATCATTTCTGATGGTGGTGGTTTGCGATTTCAAAATCACTTATTCTTTTATTACTTTTGGAGTAGGTTCTTCGAAAATCTCATCATTCTCATTTAGTGGTTCATCCAGGTTGTACAAAGATGTTTCATGATGTTGTTCATCATTTCTGATAGCCTGATATGAAGAAAGATGTCACAGAGTTCATTTCACGTTGTCTTATGTGTTATCAAGTGAAGGCTGAACACAAGCATCCAGGGGGATTGTTTCATTTATTGCCCGTTCCCGAGAGAAAGTGGGAGCATATTACTATGAATTTTATGGTGGGATTACCAAAGTTGAGGCAAGTAATAATGCGGTATGGGTTATCATGGACCGGATGATGAAGTCTGCACATTTCTTCCAATTCGTACGACCGACTCAGTTGCAAAGTTTTGTTGGAAGTACATAGATTAGGTTGTTCGTTTACATAAAGTTCTCGTGTCTATCATTTCTTATCGTGATCCTCAACTCATCTCACGTTATTGGTCTGGTCTCCAAGAGGCGTTGGGAACAAAACTCTCCTTGAGTACTACTTTTCATCCTCAAATTGATGGCCAATCCAAATGACTATTCAGACACTCGAGGATATGCTATAGACATGTGTCCTTAACTTTGGCGAAAATTGGGAGGAGCACGTGAGTTTGATCGAGTTCGTGTATAATAACAGCTACCATTCAAGCATTGATGTGACATCTTCAAAGCGTTATACGGAAGACCATGTAGGTCTCCAATATATTGGGCAAAGGTTGGTGATGGTACATTGCTGAGTCTGGACTTGGTTTAGAAAACCACTTAGAATGTTCAGCTGATCAAACAATGGTTGGAACGGCTCGTAGTTGACATAAGAGTTATGACATTACGCATCATTGTCCTTTAGCATTTGAAGTTTGTGAGCATGTGTTTTTGAAAGTTTCCTCAAAGAAGAGCATCATGCGATTTGGCAAGAAAAGGGAAACTTTCTCCTCATTACATCGATCCATTCCTTATTCTTGAAGCAGTTGGAAAGGTGGCTTATCGCCTTGTATTGCCACCACAACTTTCAAGTATTCATCTCATCTTCCATATTTCTTTGCTTCGGAAGGACTTACTGGATCCTTCACATATTATTGATTTTGACGATTTTCATGTTGAAGAAGATGCGTCATATGAGGTTCGATCGATTTGCATCTTGGACGGAGAAGAAAAAAAATACTCCAGAGGTATTCTATTCGGTTGGTAAAAGTATTGCAGAAACACCATCACAGTGAGGGACGAGGAGGAGATGAGGACGAAGTTTTCGGAGTTATTCGTTGATTCCGTTATGATATTCTTTTTCTTCATTTAAACTAATTTCGGGGACAAAATTCCCTAATGTGGGGAGGATGTAATGTCCCAAAAATACATATTTATTTTTATGACTTAGTGTTGTGTTTAGTAAGTAGTATATGACATATACACACACACACACACACTTTTATTTCTACACATACATAGAAAAAAAATGTGTTGCTTCTAAATTTAGTCTATTATTTTGATTGTTCTTTTTTTTTTTCCTTGTGTTGACTTTGGTCAATAATCTCATGCCACTTTTCCTCTCCTTTTTCTTCTAGCCTTGTCGGCTGGCACCCTTGCCTTTTTAACTTCATTGTCTTCTTCATTTATATTAATATATGTAAGAAAGAGTTGTGAGAAAAAAAAAAAGAAAAAAAGTACGGTTTTTAGGTTTCGTGCTTGATTCATCTAGCTCGAGATCTCAGACGTAAAATATATTTACATAAGTGAGCTTCGACGGAGTCGGAGCATTATCATCTAGTTTCATCGACCTTTTAGGTTCAAACCTTCAATATTTTGTCAGCACTATTGCGGAGGTTACACGTTGAAATAATTTTTATCAATTTCCATTCTTGTTTTCAATTCCTCGATTTTCGAGTCGACTTATAAGATGAATTAAAGTTATACAAACTCATTTTTATGTCTTATAGAATGTTTTGTATAATAGGTGCGGCTTGATTTGGATGGCATTACTAGATTATATCGGGGTATCAAGAAGAGGGTTTTGAAGGGAATTTGGCATTAGTCTTTAGGCGAAAACTTAGTGAATTGGCAAGGTACAACAGATTATGAACTCAATATATAAAATTGAGAATTTGTGGTATATTGATGTATGTGACTCGTCTTGTATTGGTGTAGTTAATTAGCTTAATTGATTGGCATAGTTGTATGGCATAGTTGATATGATACTTACTCGCATGATAATTAGTTTAGTCTATTTTCATAGAATAATTTATCATATTAAAGATGTTTATTTATCATGATAATTTTTTTAATATGTGTTGTAGGTGCAGATGAGGGCATAGGCTATGATTAGTTAACTTGGAGGCCATGGCAGGTTGTTTTTGGGCGTAGGAGGTTATAGTAACCTCATGTGGCGAGGCATGTCAATTATGTATATTTTGCTTTCTTTTAGGAACAAGCTCTTAGCTTGATGTATATATATGTACAAGCAACTCAGTAGTTGCTTTATTGTAGGTGTTGTTGTTCATATTTATGTAATATGTTGTGGAATGTTGTAGGTCTTTGTGTGTTGTATGTATATGAAGCGGTTGTTGTGGTATCATGTCGTATGTATATTATTAAAGAGATTGGTAGAATGGTGTATTATGTTCTATTTCTTTTCTTTTCTTTCTTATATATTGCCTTTTCTTTCTTTTCTTTTCTTTTCTTTATCTCGTGATCCGTGGGGATCTCGGGGCGTGACAGGGTGATTTCGCGATGTAACAGAAAAGTCAACTCTAACAAAGTTGAATGATTGGATCGATCTTTATGGAGTCGAGCATGATGCAAATATTCGACTTTAGAAAGTTCAAACCTTATGTTTGACTCTTATATCGTCGATTCTTCTATACTTGACAAGATGAAATTATAGGTGTGGTTTGACTTTTATAAGGTCGAACATTATCACAACATTCGATACTCAGAAAGTCGATCAAATTATGTAATCAGTTACTTTTGGCCACAATTGATTTTGCAAAAGTAGAATGGTGCCTTTCATATCGATTTCACATAGTCGATGGTGGCACAGGATGTTCATAAATTACAGTTTGAAAAAATTTATTCAAACCATTTTTAACCAAAAATTTCATGAAATACATCTACTTTCATACATAAATAATCATTAAAATAAGTTATTTCACTAAAATCTACACATATTACATGTATATTATTTAGAATAAGATAACATGTATTTTGAGTTTGATAATATGGATTAAAATTTGATATCATTTAGAGATGCGGTGAGATAACAAATCTAAATGGGATATATATAATTATGTATTTGCAATTTGATTGGTGAAATTAAGAGTGAAAAAAATTGCTATGACATAAGTGAGTTTTATGTGTAGAAAATGAAACTAGAAAGATAGAGAGTAAGAATATGAAGATGGAGAAGATGAAATATTGTGACAAATATTTAATGAAAGAAATTTGGAATTTTTGGAGATTGAAGATTATGTGTTGAAAGCTTTGGTTGAAAATGAAGTTTGAACATTAAGTGGGTGATTATTGAATAAAAAAGATGAAGTGTAGTGGGAAATTTTAGTGAACGGGTAATTTGGCCATTTCGATATGTGGTGCCAATGTATAATTTTAGTGATGTTGATATACTAATTTAATTCCAAATTAATTGTGTGGTGCTAGAGGAGTTTTTAATTTCATAGGTAAAGGCTAATATAGTAGGGTGCCGACAGTAAAACATATAGTCCAATAGAATCACCTAACTTATATTATGTAAAAAAGAGAAATGGGTTAAGTTGGTTTGGTTAATGGTTTAGTTTATTTTGATTTGGTTTGGGTTTAGATTGGCTTGCAAATATTTTGGATTTAGTTTGGTATGAGTTAAAAAGGTATTTTGGTTTGAATTTGGATTGAGTTACTTATTTATCGGTTTGGTATGGATTGGATTAATTCTAACCAATTTCCATCCCTATGTACAACCTCTTTCCTCATCATCAAGTCTATACTTTTTTCTTGGACCTCTTCAAATTCCCCCTCTTCTTTACATGTATAGTGAGATGCTCATCTTTCCCTTTTGATAGATAAAAATAAAATTCAAAGGAAAAAATTGAGATTCTTCTTCCCTCAAATTGATATTTGTTACTTTGTCAAACTTCTTATATAAGTTTATGTTGTGCTTTTTATTTAATTTTTTACATCTTATTTTTTCAATAATGCTTAAAGTTTAGTTACATATATATCAACACATTCATGTTTTATATGATTATGACAATTTGTTTCATCGTTTATCCAATTTTGTGATTTATAATGCCCCTAGATTTTGTTCTCTAAGAAACAAAAGTGATGTATTTTACAATATGAGAATTTATTAGTATAAGCTATTAGTTCTGTCTCATCTTGTACCCATATTATTTTTAAAATTTGTACTAGTATACTGTATTTTTATTTCAATAATCTAATTCCTCAAAATTCTTAAATTACTTAATCTTAAAAAAAAAAAAAATTGTATTAGCTTTGTATTTTACTAGCCTTTAGGAAATCTTAATTAAATAAATCATATTCAAATTTTTTCTTCGTTAGAAGTTATTATACTTATTTTGCAATTTTTTGTAGTTCTTAATGGAGTCGCAAGCACGATGTAGCACACCGAGGAGGTTAAATTTTGATAAGGAGCTATAATGTACAGATGACATAGACACACCAAAAATAGGTATGGAGTTTGACTCGGACCAACATGCATTTAATTTTTATAATAATTATAGAAGATTAAAAGATTTTAGTGTTAGAAAAGATTGGGTGAATCATTCATCAATTATTGGTATGATGACATCAAGAAAATTTACTTGTTCGAAAGAAGGGTTGAGAAATATAAATTCAAATATAATTGTAAAAAACCCTCAAAAAGATATACAAACTAGTTGTTTAGTACACACGATTATATCTCTTCAATGAAATAATTGTTATGTTGTAATCAAGTTCGAAGAGAAATACAATCATGCTCTTGTAACTCCATCAAAAACCCATTTGATAAGATTAAGTGTTCTTCAAGGTGTTGAGGTTAAATTAGCAACTATGTCAGGATTAAATCCTAAAGAAACTTGTGATTTCATGAGCCGACAAGCAGGTGGTAGGAAAACGTTGGGTTCACAAAGGTCGACTTGATAAATTATTTGTCTTCAAAGAGACAATATGATATGGAACTTGGGGAAGCAGACAGTTTTTTATACTATTTTCAGAGAAAACAAGCTGAAAATCCATCATTTCACTATTCAATCCAGCTTGATAATTGTGAACAAATAACTAATATACTCTGGTGTGATTCAAAGATGAGATTAAATTATAAGCAATTTGGAAACGTCATTACATTCGATACAACTTACAGAATAAGTAGAGAATGTGGATCATTTACTCCTTTTATTAGAGTTAATAATCATAAGGAAGTCGTGATTTTTGGTGATGTTTTACTACACGATGAAACTACATAGTCATTTAAATGGGTGCTTAATTTTTATGTTCAAGCAATGAATCGGGAAAAATAAAAAATGATTATTACAGATCAAGATCCTGCTATATGTAATGCCATTTTATTTGTCTTAAATGGAACTAAACATCGCTTATGCGTGTGGCATCTACATCAACATGCAACCAATCATCCCAACTATGTGTACAAGCGTTCAAGTACATTTGTCCAAGATTTTAAGAGATGCATTTATGATTTTAAAGAGGAAGAAGAATTTGTACAAGTATGGAAGAATATGTTAGACAAATATGATCTTAGAAAAGATTTTTGGTTAAAAAATATTTATAAGGAGAGAATAAAATAGTTATTGGTTTATGGTAGACACACATTTTGTGCAGATATAAAAAGCACAAAGTTAAATGAAAGTTTCAATGTTACCTTGAAAAGATATTTGAGTTCTAAGTTAGATGTTCCACAATTTTTCAAGCATTTGAAAGGGTTTTGGATGATGTGAGGCATATAGAGTTAGCTAGCAACCATGACATTACTCAAAAGATATCGAGACTAAAAGTTGATGCAATTTTGTTAAGTCATGCAAGAGATATATATACTGCTAAAGTATTTGAATGATTTTGAAAAGAGTTCAAGCTAGCAACAAATCTAGTTATCAAAAAAAGTGAGGAGAATGATGAAATCACCGTATATAATGTTGGCATGTATGGTAAAATTGTGAGCATGTCATTACACTTAACTCATTAGAAGATGCTATTTTGTGTAAATATTCAAAATAGGAATTTATTGGAATTTTATGTCATCAAGTGCTTAAGTTGTTGGAATAAAGAGATGTGAAAATCATTACGTCCAACTCTATCATGAAAAGATGGACTAAAGAAGCCACTATAAAGGTTGCAAAAGCATACAGAAGCTAGGAGTATGAAACTCCAAAGTTGGATGTTTTAAGTTGGTACAAAGATTTAAGTCGAGAAGAAACCAATCTTGCGGAAATAGCATTTCACAGTGAAGAGGATTATGAGTATTTAAAAGGATATTTGGAAAAATAATATTAAAGTTAAGAGAGGAGTCAAGATTAACCCAAGAGTTGAATGCTATAAAAAGTAGTGTATTGCAACAAATATCATGTCAAGAAGAAAGAAACATATTCAAGCGAAGGGATTGAAAGTGAACGAAAAGGGTGTTCAAGGTGGACATCGACTAAAAAGCAGTTTGGAAATAAACTGAAATAAAAATAAGAATAAAGAAGCTAAAGTAAGGGTTTCTATTACTATAATTCTTACTCAAGTTGACAATGATTTTTTGTCACATGTTCAAGGTAGCATTTCAGAGGTTAATTGTTCTTTCCTCAATCTTATTAGTAATTTTTTTCCTGATTTATAATTTCATACTTTCTTATATTTGTAAAGTATTAAATATCTTTATTGTTTGGTGTCTTATGTGATAGTGTATCAATAATATTAGATATACATTGGCACATACAAGCTCAGACATATACATTTAACCTGGATGAAGGACCATCAAAGCTGATGTACTATCATCCTTCAGTCATATCAATAAGAGTATAACTAAAACCCATTAAAAATTTCTAATTAAATATCAAAATCATTACATTTAAAATTGGCTACCTATTTCCAAACTATTTACGATTTATTTTAATCGTATCTCATAAATTGTTTTATGATGCAGTTTACTAATAAATTTTTTACAAGAAAAATAATGTATGCTTCTGGTTTGTAAATATTAATGATTAACATATAAAAAGTAATGAAACTCAATATATATGTTAAATACACATATTAATGTATGCCAGTTTTCAGGTATCGGGTATCCTACTCATTTGATGTTTATATATATATATATATATATTTGGCATTATTTATGAGGGCTATAGTTAAATTTTTTTAAGGAAATTATTCATCGGAACCAATATCCGCCAAGTTATTCTCAACTATTAAAGGTAATTAGTGATAATATTGTTGTTTATTTATAATCATTATTAGTCTTACATGACAAAACATTTCTATTACCAGATAATAAATCAAGAAAGACATCTTTCTGATTCAAATGACTAGGTATTGTATATCAAATAATGTATTAGTTTAAGGGGAAAGTCCTTTTAGTACACCAATATTTGGACCAAAATTCAATTAGTGCACCCAGCTTCAATAATCCCCAATTAGTACACCAACTTAAGTTTAGTGGTCAAAGTTATCTCGGGTGCTACAAAATCCGTCTACGACAAGGGTAGTTTGGTTTTTTTTGGGAAATATTTAATGGAGTCTTAATTTAATATTAATTGTATATGCGGTAGGGGGAAAATAGATAATTTAACTTACTGATTTTTCCTCCATTTAATATTCTTCATCATTTTCTCATTCCAAACTCACTAAAACCCAAATATATATTATAGCTTGCTTTTTGTGTTGCTCTTTCTCTCTCTCCATAGCTTCCTCTTTGTGTTTTTCTCTCTATATATTTCCCTTTCTATACATCTCTCTCTCTCCGTATGCATCTCTATCTACACATCTTTCTATTTATATATGTATATCGTTACATAGCTTTAATGGATAGTCGGCTTTGCCATTGCTTAAATCCTACAATATAATACACATCATGGACAAATTTGAATCCTGGAATAAGATTCATCGCATGTCATATAAGAAGTAGGGGAAAGGCACCTTATGGCTGTGACTTTTTTGCTTGGATTGACCCTCCTATATGTCAATAATCAAAGATGGTGATACTTGGGCTACTTAACAGGATAAATGCATTTGAAGCTGAGATTGAGCAAGAGAAGATGATAGTTGTTGCAACAACTATGAAGTCATATGCCCGTTTTGTCATTTATGTCTGTATTATAGTTTATATATTGCTCAATTGTGGTTGTGATGGGAGATGTAAAAGTGTCTAGGTCGTATGTATGTGTAGTGGCCTAATCAATTATAATGTTGGTTTGTTAGAAATAATGTTTAATGAAATGAGGTTGTGATATGTAAATATCAGTGTGTACATCATATATTACATATTGCAAGGACAAAAAATATACCAATACAATGAGATTGCAATCTACACAATTCAATGACACATTGTTATGCTTGACCAGATTATATGAAAATGGCATATTGCAAAGCCAGGGCAAATTCAAAGATATTGTCAATTCCTGCATTACACAAAGTATTAAACAGATAACCGATTGACACATTGCATAAAATGCCAGCAGATAACAAATTGAATGACATTGCCACACTCTTGCATTGCACAAAGCATTAAACATTGTCAATTCTTGCATTGCACAAAGCATTAAACATTGCCACATTTCACAAAACAAAGCAAGATATTGCCAATTCTATGCCAGACCAAGTTCAAAGACATTACCATATTGACACATTGCACTAACACAAAGCAATAAACTTTGCCATATGGCACAAAGCATTAAATATTGCCACAGAACAAGAATAAGATACATTACAAACTTAGAACATAAGTATTAAATATCCAAATTACATTATTACTATGCCCGTGTCCAAAGCAATATAAAAAATACCTAACATACATAGAATAGAACAAAACCAGAACAAGGCTAAACATCCCAATGTAACACAACATCAACCACTATTTTTTGCCTAGATGGTACAAAGCCACCCTTATTTTGCGACTTCTCTTTCTTAATATTGATTTGAGCTTTTTTGGCTTCTTGAATTGCAGTTGTGGGGATATAGAGCTTGCCTTTGTAGTGAATTTGACCCTTCGGCAATGAAGGTGGTGGGGACTTGATTATGTGTGCATGGAAAGAGCTAGAAGCCTGTGGAGCATTACCAGATTAATGTGTAAATATTGCTATTGTCACTCTATCATCTTTTGTGTCAAGTCTATGTAGTGTACCTGGATTGGTCATTTCCTTGGTTAGTTTATGATCTTATAACGTCTTCCCAACTACAAGTATTGTAGTTTGAATATAAGCACATATCAGTTAAACCAGACTAAATAAATACAAGAAGTTGACAAATTCAAACAAGAATTTACCTTGGGTTTTTGAGAAACTTGTGTTCCTTGAGCAGGTTGTGTAGAGCTTCGACTCTCTAATCCCCACAACTCATAAATTGAGGCAATCTCAGATCATAACCCTTCATCTTATAAACCCCACTCTCTGCTTATTTCAACCTTCTGTGCCTCTACTTCCATACCAACCTTTTATTCTCTTCTTCTCCATCCCCTCTAATAAAGTGTCCTCAAAAGAAGTTTCATTAATTAAGTATTCTTGCTTGGCTTTTTGTTTCATCTTTTTAGCTATAGGTATCTTTAGCTTTGCATATCAACTTCTCTTGTTATACCATGTCTGACCATATTTCTTACACTTGCTAGCCTTTTGAATGCCATTCCTTTTCTTCTCCTTTTCCTTTTTTTTTTAATCTAGATCTCTTCTTCTAGCTTTCTTTGGCTTTCCAACTTGGATACCTACTATTGGAGGGAGAAGTTTTTGCTTATTAGTTTTAGGCCACAATTCCTTACCTTTACATGGCATACAACACATTAGAATATATCCTAAGGTAGGCTTATCTGTTGTAGCGTTTGTGTACATAACCCTCTAGAACCTTATTCACGTAGTTCATTGAAGCTATGCACGCACACATGGAATACCACATAACTTCCACATACTACATCCACATTTGTTCACCTTGAAATCAAATATATACCTAGAACCATCCATACCCCTCACTTTAGTTCCCTGGTCACTATTCCATTTTAGAATTCAATCATGAAACTTAAGTTTTATCGATTCTAGTGTCTTTTGGATCTTAGGGCATATAATACCTTGCGACCTTAAGATTGCAACTTTCTTCCTTGCAATCATATCTATAAGGTCTCGCCTTATTATCTATAACATCTCAATTATAAGCTTTCCCCTAGCCTCCAAAATGAATGTATTAAAACTCACGCAAATTATTCAACAAAATATCACATTTATGGAATGTCCTAAAATGTGACCTACTCCAATATCCAGTTGGCTGCACTCTGAGCCCCTCATATGCCTTCTTATCAATTCATTTTATCCCTTCAAATGTAGCATTGTAGTGAGGCATTATGTATGCCCTTGCAGTTTGCCATAATAGATCCTTCAAATAAAGTCCTTTATGCTTCTGTTTGAGTTGCTATACAAGTGTGTTACACAAAATCTGTGCTCAATTCTAGGTAAAATATCCTCCATTGCTTTAATCAGCCCCTACAGTAGACACAAAATAATAAACAGTTGCAACATCTAAACATAATTGATTCGTAATTAATTCCAGAAAGCAATATTAGTTACCTTTTGCTTATGTGAGATGAATGTGTATTCATTAGTCAATATCTGCAAGTCTTGCCTAAACATATTAAGAAAGCATTTCCATGTTTTATAGTTCTCAATGTGTACAACCCCGAAAGCAAAAGGGTCAATACAATTGTTAGCATCTATGACAACAGTAATTAAAAGGACCCCCTACTTGGCCTTGTAAGATGGCACCCGTCAATACTAATTATAGGTTTACAACCCTGTAAAAATCCCTTTTTTAAGATTGCCTAACAAATGTACATGCATTTGAATATAGACCCCACATTAGGCCCAATGTTTTCCCCAACTTCAAGCACAATAGTAGTCCTAGGGTTTGACCTTTTTATCTCAATATAGCTCTACAGTTGTGCAAATTGCTCATTTGATGTCATTCTAATCATATCCTTAGCAATCTCATAGCTTTATTTGCCTTGTTCCTAGAGATCTTGGATTTCAAGACTGACTGTACTTCTAATCTAAAGTGTCTCACTTCCCAATAAGGAGTTGTTAATCCTATCACAAAACCGCTTTGTTGTCGAGTCCCGAATCCCATAAAACCCGGGGACGCGAGCCTATTCTCTTTTTAAAGAAAAGGAAACAATATATATATATATATATATATATATATATAT
>MKEJ01102112.1:0-14213 GCA_001753735.1 Embelia ribes | reverse complement strand
AATTGTGTGCTAGCTACAACTGTTAAATTGTACGAAGCTATCTATTCGTTCTCTAAAAGTGTTTCTCAAAATTTCAAAGCAAAATTATAAAATAAAAGCTAAAAAATATTAAAAATAGAGATATTTTAATAATATTTATCCCCATATTTTTCAATTAAGAGTTGTACATATCTATGAATTATTGGGTTTTACTGATTAAAATGATAAAATGTCTATGAATTTTGGCAACATATATTGAAATTTTAATATTAATATAATAACCATCAAATGTGCATAAATATATTATTGAGTACTAAATTTTATTAAATTTTATATACTATTATTCATTCCTCTGCTTTTTAAGTTTTGTAGAATGGAGTAATATAACATTCACAAAAATATAAAAATAAATATCAACACTAAAATAAAAAATAATTGTAATATAACATCCCATTGTCAATTCATTTAGAAAGCCAACATTGGCTATGATATCAATTCAACTGTTTTTTAGAAAAGGATAAAAATAATGATTGGTGCAAGTCAATCAAAAAGATATAATTATTCATGTTAAATTTTATTTTCATTTTCATTTATATAAAGTATAGTTCTCTAATATATATATATCATATCATATATCATATATAATAAACTAAAAGTAGAGACTCAAATCCATATTATGCCGAGTGTCATCCCTATTTGTTCGACATTTGGACGCTTTTAATTAATATTCTAAAAATTATATTAATTGTAATGAATTTGAAAAAGGAAAAGACTATATACTTTTAATTGTTAATTAATAGGGAATTAATACAAGATTAATAGAAATGTGAACTGATTGATTTGTCATTATGGTAATAGCAGTTACAGCTTGAGAATAGGAAACTCCAATAAGAAGATAATAAATAATAATTTTTCCCTTCCTCTCCATATATACATAGAGATATATATGTAATAAACTAAAAGTAGAGACTCAAATCCATATTATGCCGAGTGTCATCCCTATTTGTTCAACATTTGGACGCTTTTAATTAATATTCTAAAAATTATATTAATTGTAATGAATTTGAAAAATGAAAAGACTATATATTTTTAATTGTTAATTAATAGGGAATTAATACAAGATTAATAGAAATGTGAACCAATTGATTAGTCATTATGGTAATAACAATTACAGCTTGAGAATAGGAAACTCCAATAAGAAGATAATAAATAATAATTTTTCCCTTCATCTCCATATATACATAGAGATATATATGTAAGATGAGCAATTGACGATATGCTAAATATGATTTTGATTCTTTTTTTTTTCTTTTTTTGGTTGTAATAGTTACAGTTTTGATGATCCATGTATGATATATTGAAGATGACATCTATGAAAGATCATTTTAATTGGTAATATGATTTTATTTTTTTCTCTTATATTAGTTTTAATTAATTTTTTTGAATATAAATTAACATATAATTACATTTTAATGGACTACTCTTTGTTTGATTAATTTATTTTAATATAAATCAATATAGAATTATATTTTCATGGGACTAATATTTGTATATATTAGTAAGATTATTTCCCCATTTTAGTAATTTGCCCACTACATTACCTATTGATGGGACCAAAATTAGAAGAACCAATCGCTGGGTTGTTTTATCAAATTCGCCCACAGTTCGTGACAACAACTTAGTTTCTACGCCCTTTAAGTCTTTCAATGAGGTTCGTATGGGATTGTGCTATATATATATATATATATTTCTGTTTTTGGATATTTTGGTTTTGAGAATACGATCTACTATTTTTTGGGGGGTCAAATTTACATGGATTGGTTATGTATATTGCTGAGTAATTAATTTTTTGTGCTTATTCTGTTTCTTGAGAAATGCAGTTTTTCTTTTGTGGTGTGTAAATTTGATTTGAGTTTGTTTATGCAGTTGATTGAATCATTGGTTTTAAAAAATTGATGCTTGACTTTTTTTTTATTATCTTTTTCCTTTTGTAAAATTTGGCGTGGTTTGATTGTGACGATAATTAGTACACTCGAACTCTTGCCATCTAATACCCTGCATACATATAATTGAAAAAAATAATTTTTTTCATATGGAACTTACTTTCACGGATCTCGTAATAGACACGATCAATTTGCATTTTTTTTAGCAAGTTTCAATTTGTAAACTTGTTAAAAAAAAATTTAATTAAGAAATTATTTCAAACTTTTGTAACGTACTTCTAAACAAAAAATCGTGTTAAACCCGTACTTTTAACACAACATTTGTTGTCCGTAGTTTACTAACTACACCTATATATGCTGTTGATTTGATTAACTTTTTGTTGTGTTTTTATTTGTGGTTTTTTTTTTGAAATATTTGAATTTTGAGAAATGTTTTTTTTGGTGTGTATAACGTGACTTGGTTCGGTTTTGCATGTATGTATGCAGTTGATTGAATCGTTGATTAATCGGGTGGATCTATCCGAATCAGAGGCGGAGGGGTCTCTGGATTTTCTATTGAATGAGGCTAATGAGGCTTTGATCAGTGCCTTTCTTGTTCTGTTGAGAGCTAAAGGGGAGACCTATGAAGAAGTGAGCTTTTTTTCTCCCTTTCAATCTATTACATATAATGCTGTAAAAGTGAGCATTTCACAATTTACCCTGAGCATATTTCAGTTGTTGACCGTCTTTTTCTTTACCACTTCTAATATTTTCGTATCGTCCCGTTATTTACAAAGTTACTCAAGCTTTTAGGGCAAAATGATATGAAAGCGCACAAGTTGTATATCCATACTGGAGTACTCAACAAAAGGGCAAAATGCTATTGAGAATGCTAAACTTTTACTCATGTTTCACTTTCTCACATTGACGATCTATTTTTGACTAAATGAGGAAAAGCCGAAATTAGGCTAAAAATTTTTGCACTTAACCCATACTTTTCATGCAAGCTGAAACTTGACTTAGACTCGAGTGCTGTAAAATATAATATCTGACATTTCACGGTCGAATGGAAATTGGGCAGGTGGTTGGGTTGGCGAGGGCAATGATAAAACATTCTGTAAAGGTGGATGGCTTGAGTAAAGATGGGGTTGACATCGTTGGGACTGGAGGAGATGGTGCTAACACGGTCAACATTTCCACCGGTGCCTCAATTCTTACTGCAGCTTGTGGTGCTAAAGTTGCAAAGGTGAAATTCATTTTGTCAAAATTTTTCCCTTTTTATTTTTTGGTGTGATTCTAATCCAAATAAATAGAACACTCATTTAAGGTTATATATATTGCAGCAAGGTAATCGGTCGAGTTCATCAGCTTGTGGAAGTGCAGACGTCTTAGAAGAGCTAGGGGTTGTAATTGACCTCAACCCAGAGGTTAGTTCAATTTGATAAGTGTTTGGGTGCATTGTATTTCACAATATTAATTTGTCAAGGGATAACAAGGTGTATTAAAGACTCGTCCTCTTAATATATCAGGGGATAAAAAGGTGCGTTAAAGAAGCGGGAATTGGTTTTATGATGTCTCCTATCTATCATCCGGCGATGAAGATTGTCAGCCCCGTCAGGAAAAAGCTTAAAGTGAAAACTGTTTTCAACATCTTGGGTCCAATGTTGAATCCCGCACGGGTTCCTTATGCTGTTGTTGGTGTCTTCAAGGAAGAGCTGGTTAGTTAATCAGCTCTAAATTACAGCAAATTAGCAATTGTTGAAATATTATTGCCAGTTTCAGAAATTTCAATTTATGTTTTTCCCTCTTGTTTTTGGACATTTGATTGATTCTTAAAATAGTTTTTTTGGTTCTCTTTAAAATGTTTGGGTAGGTGTATAAAATGGCAAATGCCCTTCAAAGATTTGGCATGAAAAGGGCATTGGTTGTTCACTCTGAAGGCCTAGATGAGATTAGTCCTCTTGGTATGCTCTTACACTCTCATCTCCTTAATTTATGGTTTACCTTTGATCATCCGACTTCATTATAACTTCTGCAATGCTGTGATAGGTCCTGGATTAGTCCTTGATGTTACCTCAGGTGGGATTCAAAAGTTCTCTTTTGATCCATGTAAGTTTATCCACTTCTTTTCCGCTCCATGTTGATTTGAGATTATATATATTTGTGTGTGTGTATATTTCGTTTATGTCAATTCTAACGGAAAATCTGCACCCTTCCTTCTTCCGTGAGTTGCATATACTGATAGCAATCACGTCCGAACTCTTTATTAGTTTGAGTCCAGTTCATCCAATTGTCTGGGCGCACCAACCACAAGCTACACATGTCCAGTTTCTGTTTAAAATATTCTCATAACAGTTGCATAAGAGCAAACTATGTAGTTGAGTACTTGTTTGCTGTAACTTAAAGTTGGGGACCAAAGCAAGAAGTTAAAAGAAAATAAAATTAATTCTGAGTAACTTTATCAGTAATTTCTTCTAAATCCTAGTTCACTTCATGTATACTGACCTGAATAAAATTTATGTTGGATAGTGGATTTCGGAATACCTCGATGTACGCTGGATGATTTACGCGGCGGAGGTCCTGAGTATAATGCAGATGTACTAAGGCGCGTACTAGCAGGAGAGCAAGGATCTATCGCTGATGCACTTGTATGCTTCTTGTCTAGCTCATTGTTGTTTAGTTTCCTCACCTGTGTCTCCCTCTCGAAAGATGCTTCTTTTCGAAATTGAAATAAAAAATCACAAATTCGTTTTATTGAGTCTTGTAGATTTAGTTTTATTATATTGCCACTTTCGAAGATTTGATTGATAAATTTAAATGCTTTAAAATAACTTTCTTGCCTCCATTGGTTTTCTTAAGAGACTACTTATTGTGATTATTCTTTTTTTGTTTTTTGGGAAAATATGTTTAAGGACAAATAAAATTATTTCAGGTACTTAATGCAGCAGCCGCCCTTTTAGTAAGTGGAAATGCAAAAACATTAGGCGATGGAGTTACTCTAGCTCGCCAAACTCTCTTATCTGGTAAAGCAATAAAGACACTAGATTCATGGATCAATATATCGAAGGTAAGCTCACTGTTTTTCTAGTTGGTAATCCTATAGCTTTTGGCATTTTGGGTCTTATGAATCCCGTAGAAATGCAGACGCTTATGCTGATATTGAAGTGTTGAACTTCCTCATCAGGATGAGCTGTCATGTTTAGTTCACGAGTATAACAAATTGAAGCATAATTATGCTGGCATGTAAAGTTCTGATATATAGTAGTTCAGGAATTAGAGGGCATAGGTAACCCTTTTTTAGAAATTTTCGCATTGTCTGTACAATAATTCTACTAGTTATTTCTGTCACCAATTCCCTAGTTGATATTCACACAGTTTTTCTCCTAGGACTACAATTTTCACTATTTGATTTACTAGGATTTTATTATATATTCTTATTTCATTTTATCTGCAGGAATGTCAACAGGCATAAGTTAAACAAAAACACACATACTGCTAGCCTTCGTTCCGTGGGGTGGAACACCTCTGCAAGAGGGCACAAATAATTGTTTAGTCGAATTCATTTTTCTGCCCCTTCTGTACTCATGTACTTGCATTTGTCGCAAGATTTTTTTGTCTTCTAAATTTTGTAGAACATTTTCAAGTTGGTACTCTTTTACATACAATAATAAGCTTGAGGATGTGATAAAAAAACATCGTGACCGAATTTCTTCTTCCTTGGAACTTGTAAGTTATGAATGGAAATTGGGTACTACTCTACAAAGATTGAAATGCAATGAGTTTGTAGGTTCATTAGAGGACACCTTTTAAACTCATACAAATTGTATCATTAGTTAAACATCATATTGATATAAGTATGACGAAGCTACTACACGATCACCGTAGGGTTAGGGCTTGATCATGAGGACTCAAATTACCTAGTAATCGAATTGCATAAGACAGAGACAATTGTCTCTTATGCTCATATCACATAGTTCTGTGATGAGAGCCCATGTTCATCAATTCTTGGCCACTTATTTTAAAATCTGTGGCTAAAAATTTAATTTGAAAAAAATTATCTAATCTTAATATTTAATTCTAAAATTAACGTGTGAAATTACACTTTGCCTCGTGAGGTTCCAAAATATTTCAAAATACCCCCAAGTTATTTAAAATTGTTCTCTCTCCCAAATTACAGTAATTTCCTCTCGCTTCAATTTCCTTCTGGATGGATGTTGGCTCATTCATTCATTTTCTTGTGTTAGATTTTTAGCTCTGAAAGTGATAGTTTTGTAGTCTTCCTTATTGTGGGTTCAAAACTATAAGTTATTATGTTGATATTCCGAGTCCAATCGATCAATAAGTGCATACGTGACTGCTTTACCAATGCTGATGCATTTTCGACTAGGTGACTGACATTAATTATAATTATAAAACATGAATTGATTCTGAAAAATCATACATGGGTAAGTTGGATGATTTTTATCATCATCTACGTTGAATTTCCATCCATAACGAGGAATAATCTGTCATTTTTCAACATTTGGGACCATTACTGTTTTAGTAGGAAGTACAGGGACCAAATAGATATTTGTTTAATTAAGCGAACTCGTCCGATTAAAATAAAGAGAATAAATAATGGCGCGAGCGACATGTACCTTTTTTTGGTCCGGGAAAATCGAGCGGATAATAGAAAGCCAGAGGCTATGCCTCCGCTCGTTCTGTTTTAGCTTTTAGACGCTTGTAGCTCTGTGCTAATCTCTGTGCAAGGTCGAAGTATACGACGCCGTTGCGAGAAGCAGAAGCAGAAGCTATAAGCAGAAAGCAGCTATGGCTTTGAGCTCGGAGTGTTCTCCTTTCGCTCTTGAGTGGAAATTCTCTCAGGTTTTCGGAGAACGGAGCCCCGGAGAGGACCTTCAGGACGGTTAGTTAGGGTTTCTTACTCCTCTGTTTCTTTCTCTTGCTATAAAATATATAGTCTTTTCCTTACATGTATAAAAAAAAAAAATGGTAAAATTGATGTATATGTAAGTGGATACGCATAGTGTGGAGTATCTGAGTTATTCCGGCTCGATTCGAGCTTATGAAATTTTATTCGAGTTCAAGATCAACTGGGAAAACAAAAAAAGTTTAGGATTCTTCATCATTATCATCCAATCTTAAAGAATCCGATAAATTGGGTCGGCTGAATGGAACTAAATTAAAATATCATCTTTGGGTTGTTAACGTGGATTTTTAGATATCACCCCTTCCTATACAAAGCTACTTACTCATCAATTTCTATCGTGTCTTTTATTATCACTTTCATACAACCTAGTTATAGGCCTATATTTACCTTTCTTTAGTGTACCCACGTCAATATTCTCATGCTTTCTAATCGGTGCAATATGTCCAAATCACCTTAAACGACTATAAATTATATGGTAGTTGCATGTATAAAAAATGGTTAATTTGATATATGTGCGTGTATGTCAACTATTAAGTTAGAAGGAAAACAAAGTGTCTCTCAAAGCGTGTGCGTGCCCGTGTGTGTTTGCACTGAATAAATTAAGCCATCGAAACATCATTGCTGAATCTGTGCTTGCATTTTCTCCCCTGATGCATTAAACAGATGCGCAGACTGATATCTTTACTATTATAAAAGGCGACTACCCTTCCTCTAATTCAGAAGAAATTTTTTGTTTATTTTTTGGCATTCATTTCGGGAGAAAGAAGTTGGAAAGGGAAAAAAAAAACAGAAACGAAATAATAATTCCTTTGAATGTTTTAATTTATTCTTTCTACTTTATTTCATCATTATTGTATCCGTTTGACTTCAATACCATGATGATTAAGTTCAAGTTTTTTTATGCTTTTAGCCGACCTCATTTCTGCAATTGAATTTGACAAGAGTGGTGATTATCTTGCTGTTGGAGATCGAGGTGGTCGTGTCATGATTTTTGAAGCAAATGCTAAAAAAGACGTGAGATTGATGCACCTACAGAGAGTATTCTAGTTACTTTTGTCTAAGTCTTGCTTGATAAGTGTTGTGAGTTCTCTAGTGGTTCTGTTTTCTTGTTCAATTTCAGATGCAATATACTAAAACTATGGCCTCTTTTTTTTTTTGGTCTTTTTTATTCTTCTTCTTTTGGCTCTTAGGTAATAAGTAACCATTACTTTCGAGGAGATTTGGAAAAGCTGGATTTTACGGAATATCAACATCCTGAATTCCGATATAAAACTGAATTTCAGAGTCATGAGCCTGAGGTGTGCTTTGCAACATCTATTTTAGCCATAATTAGTTTTTCTTTTCCTCATTGTGTTGGTGCATATGATTGACTTACTATTTGTCTATTCTGATATATGGTATTCCCCTAGTTTGATTATTTAAAGAGTTTGGAGATTGAGGAAAAGATCAACAAAGTGGAATGGTGTGGTACACCTAATGGATCACTTTTTATTCTTTCAACAAATGACAAGACGATAAAACTGTGGAAGGTATTGAATTAAATGGCTTTTAATGTTATTACATTTGCATCTTTTTTCCCTCATTTTTTTTTTAAATGATCTCATAGTAAGGTGTACACAAGGAAGTCTGGCATATTCTATTTTTCCCGTCCAACACATTGTGTCACACATGCTTTGTAGCAGCTAACTTATTTTTAAGTGATGTCAATCCCAGGTTAAGGAACATAAAGTGAAGAACGTCAAAGAAATGAACTCGAAAGCATTTCTCTGTCTTGAAAATGCGCTTTTGGCTGAAAGGAGTTTTCCCAATGGGCAACGTAAGCCATCTGTTGGTAATGGGTTATTGTTAGAATGGACAGACCAAAAGGCCAATAACTCTTCCCAAACTCGTGAAAGTCAGTACCAGGTAGATTGTTGTTAAATTTGGAAACACTTAGGTAATTATTGGTGTTAGTTCTTTCCCTCAAATTACTGTTTTTAATAACTACTAGCAATAAATGATACAAGTTTGTGATGGTGCTAGGTAACTAATGTTGGAGATACCGCAAAATCGAAATGTCGAAGGCTGTATGCTCATGCTCATGACTTTCACATTAATTCTATCTCAAATAACAGGTGAAATTTGGTTCTATGCCTGTAGCTAATATATCATGTGTTTGGTTGTTCTGTATTGCTTTCCTATATTGCCATTAGAGGATGAATGAATTAGAGAGCTTGTTTTTTATGCTTGTTCCCTTGCTATTTGTGAATGTCCGACTATCTAAAATTCTAAATATTTGTGGATACCTATGTGATGTTCCAAAACAGGTAATTAAATCATTGGTTTCATTGAATGAATTTAAGTGTGAACTTTTATTTTATTTCCTTATGCAGTGACTACGAGACATTTATTTCGGCAGATGACCTTAGGATAAATTTGTGGAACCTTGAGGTCAGCGATCAGTGCTTTAATATAATTGATGTAAAACCCTCAAACATGGAGGATCTTACAGGTATTTTCTTCTGTCATTTGTCAAAATATTACAGCAAGCATCTTCTTTGTGTTTATTATCCTGGTTTGATTGTGCTGCTTGTTATCTTCTCTCTTATACTTTCAAAGTTCAAAGCAGAGAATCTCCTTTTTTTTTGTTATCTGTCAAATTTTGATGCCATCCTCATTTGCCTTTTTGCCAGTTCTTGTTTACGCCGGTCCTGTAGCAACTAAAAATCAACGGCCTATTTTGAGTTTCTGTTACTTTTGTTTCTATGACCATTTTATCTCATTATTTTTACTAGAGGTGATAACGTCAGCTGAATTTCATCCGCTTCACTGTAATCTGCTTGCTTACGGCAGTTCACGGGGATTTATTCGGCTAGTAGACATGCGCCAATCGGCGATTTGTGATCATGGTGCTAGGATGTAAGGTCTTTGTCTAGTTATTACTATTTTATTCGTTGCATCATTTCATTTGCTTTTACATAGTTGTTTTTTCTTTTCTTTTTCTGTTTAAATTACTTCAGCTGCGAGTTTTAGCTGGGAAGTTTAGTTTTGGTTCTGCAGATTAAGAGATGGGGAATCTCGAGGCTCTAAATCACTGTTTACAGAAATTATTGCATCTATTTCTGACTTAAAGTTCACAAATGATGGAAGACATATCCTCAGTCGTGATTATATGACCTTGAAGGTTTGTACATCTTCATTTGCTGTTTTTTCTTCTTCGGATATTCACTTTTATTTTCAAAACTTGCGGCAAGAGTAGTAGATATCATGATATTGTCCATTGGGTTATGGACTCGGACTCTTTATCTTTAGCATCTTGGATGGATTTGATGAGGAGGATTTATATCTAATTAATGATCTTGACGTAAATTTCTCTGATGATGCATATATTTTGCCCTGATCATGAATCAACTCTTAATGAGTTTGTGGTGAAAAATGAGTTTTTAGTTAGCATTGGAATAATATTAATCCTTTTTTCAGTTGTGGGATACACGTATGGAAACATCTCCTGCTGCAGTATATAAGATTCATGAGCACCTTCGGCCCAGGGTAAGAAGAAACATGATTACCACAATCGCTGCACTCAATCTTACCTGTCTGACGATTTGCCTTATATTGCACAGATATGTGATTTATATAATGATGATGTGATCTTTGATAAATTTGATTGCTGCATCAGTGGAGATGGGCTTCACTTTGCTACTGGAACTTATAGGTTTGTCGTCTTTACTAAGAGTTGTGTGCTCATTTCAACACAATGTACAGTTGTGAGCTGTCATTAGCATTTCATTTTCTTTGTGCCAATGATTTCCAATTCTAAATGTAGCAATCAACTGCGCATCTTTTCTTATGGGGTTGGAACTGATGAAGGGATCACTATTGAAGCTAGTAAGAAGCCAAGCCGGTAGTAATTTCTCTCCATTGCCTCTAGTATTTTTTGCTTAGTTTATGGATTCGGAAGATGTAGCTGTATTCGGATCTTTGAAGTACCTAATTGACAAAGTCTCCACTCTTAATGGGGTTACAATTTCTCAGTGTTGTTATAAGTTGGCATGTTTACTTATGTGCTTAATCTGATTTCTCCCTGTGGGGATGTTGATATGTTTAGTTGCATCATATCCGAGAAATTAGATTAGGTGTTATTCTGCCTCATAGCAGTCAGCTGGTTACCTCAAAGTATTTAGGTCCTTGTATTGTTGCTAATTTCGGTGTGTTTTACTTTTTCTTCCAAGTGCAGAAAAATAAACAGCCTTAACCTAAAAGAACTCAAAAAAACTTGAACATTAGTGATGCCATATGGCCTTTTGAGAGGGGTCCAGTTCCAAAACCGCATGTTTATTTTCTAATAACAAGCTTACATAGGGCGCTTCTGACCCTTTGTTTTGGGTTTTATGGCTACATATTTGCTCTTTTATTTTTCCTTTGCAATAGAAGGGCAGAAAGTGCTGAAAGTAAGCAGGAAGAAACGGGCCTGTGGCAGGCTCCAGGAAATTGCGCATGGGTTCATACAAATAAAATGCAGCCTTTCGATATTATGAGCTGATATTCAACTCATGCTGCTTCTACAAAACGCTGTTATTTCAATGAAATCTAACCTTCACATTATTTTTACTCTATTTTTTTTTTTTTTTAATCCAGGAAGCCAAATCTCCTAGCTGCTTCAAGGTCTAGGAGGAGGTCACTGAGCAACTTGACGCGTAGCTTCTATAAACAAGGTTGTAGTTTCTAAGATCCTTTGTGCTCGTTCTAGTTCTTCCTTTTAGGTTGCTCATGTGCTTGCGTACTTTAGTTCTTTTTCTCGTGGTAATTTCTCCATTTTTTGCAGGTCATGAAAACCCTAGCTCTGGCACTAATGAATTTCCAACAGATTTGAATTCTAAGCTGTTGCACCTGGCTTGGAATCCGAAAACAAACTTAATTGGTTGTGGTGCTGGGAACAGTTTGTTCCTTTACTCTGCATAGGTTTTCCAAGATCGAAATATAGAAGTGTAACTCAAGTTTCCTTGATCTTGCAAAGGGCTAGCTCTATTTTTCCAAAATTTGGAATATGGTGCATAGAACACGGTTTTCAAAAGTGCAGATATGCTGAAACATATAGCGATATGGAAGTAAATTAGAGAAGGGTAGCGTGGTGAGTTTAAAGATGACCGCATCATCTATTGAACAGATATGCTGGTTATGTTTGATCAATTAAATGTAATTTATAGACATAGGTAAATTTTTAATGTCGTATATTGATAATTTGTTGTGGTTCAATTTTGGAACTTTTAGTGATGTGTTGTCTTGTATATTGATAATTCGTTGTGGTTCGATTTCGGAACTTTTAGTGATGTGTTCTCCAAGTAATTAAATATAAGATGCTACTGCAAATGATATTATTATTCGAGTGTGAAACTTTAATCAGACTACAATAGTATCTCGACGTAATATTTTTTGAGAAAATTCACATGCCGCTAGCGGAACTTGGATGGATGATTGACGCACACGTGTTGTGGTTTGCATATGCATTTATGGCATGTCCAAGCATGTTACTATAAAAAACTCTAAATAGACAATGGAGAAATTTTTTATTGGAATGGATAAGCAAAACTGCTAGTGATAAGTTTTTGAAACTTATTGAAAGATTTTACGACGTGATTTCTCTTGGTATTTTTTTTCCTTGTAAAATTGGAGCAAATTTGTAGTGATTCGAGTTTTTTCGCCTAAATATATAATAAATAGCAAATGAGCTTTGCTGACTAAGATCTTTATGAGAAAACCAAGAATTATGTTGATGGGATTGAAATCACAGATACAGTTCAAGAGCATGTTATCGAATTTTAGGGAAATATTTGTACATGTTCTTTTTGTCAATAAATGTAACATAATTATTGGATTCTGAGACTTACTCCTACTCCAATACTGTTTTTATGTTATTTAATATTAACTTCTTCAATAAAATATTTAGCCAATACTATTATCTCTCTTTTTTTTAATTTTTTGTTTCCCTGTATGTTTCAAAAGGGGCCGAACTATGTTTGCAACTTCGGTATATTGATTGGGCCGCTTCGGCCTTAGAACGATAAATATAATAAATAAATGAATAAGAAAATGTATTTACTAGTTAGTCCCTTCTAGTAGGTTCTTTCAGGGATTCGTTGATGAAATTTTGGGACGGTTGTAATTTTGATAAAATCTTTCCTATAAATTCTGATTGAGAAATATAAAAAAAATATCTCCATCCATATCCTCTTCCCATAAAGCCCTCTCTCCCTCCCCTTTTTCATCATCTTTTTCACCTTCCCATAAAGCCCCTCTCTCTCTCCCCTTTTTCATCATCTTTTTCACCTTTGAGCTTAAATTGGAAGTACAAACATCAGATCTTGCTAGATTAACTGAGTAGAAAAAGTGCTCATCCATTGTAGGCTACAATCAAGAGGTGAATCTATTTATTTATGTATATTATTGAAAATGGTTTTTCTCTTTTAAGTGTTCAAAGCTATCCGATTTTTAGGTTTTACAATTGAAATTAATTAATTATTAAATCAAATGTACAAGATCTATTTATAATTAATTGAATTTTGATTGAGTCTGATCTGCACGTGTTAACAGTTGTATATATTAAATTTATAAGTTTTGTATAATATAAAATCAAATCTCTATTATAATAATCTTATCAAATTAAATCAATCTAAATACTAGATAGAAAATATAAATTTTTTTCTAAAAACTAAATTAATAAAATCAAATATAATATTATTGTTAACATTTAGCTCTAAATGATTGGAGCATTCACACAAGCCTTTCTACATTAGGCATTTTTTTCATTTCATTAGTCATTTAAGAAATAAAAAATGAAAATGTTACTTATCAATTATAAGCATTAAAATCTTAAAAAATTAAAATTAGCTAAATGAAACCATAATTAGATATCATTTTGGGTATTTCTTTCCGAGTCAACTTAGTCATATATTTTTGTCTTGCAAATATTCTTTTCTATCACTTGTATCCACATAGTTAAAAAGTATATCTCTATCACTCCTCATTCTTCATACATGAATAGTTTTCACTATTTTCAACTAGTGCATTGATATGCTACAATTAATTTTTGAGTAGAGTAAGTTACTGTGCACAACTTCTCTATAATTTTTTTTTTACCAAAACAATAAAATTGTAGTTACGAGAAGAAAAAAATATATTTTTTATATCTTATTGTATATTGTAATAATTTGAATAATTTTTGACAAGTGTCTTAGAAAGGCTTATGTGGATTGTTTTTCAAATAGTGATTTCTAAGTGAAAGAAATGTTTTTCTAGAAAGTATCATTGTACAATTAAATGAGAAAAGCTTATGTGCATGCCCTTAGCCTTTGCTAAAACCCAAAAACAGATATTTATGAGTAAAGAAATTTGCTAGTGATAAAATC
>MKEJ01102110.1:0-12519 GCA_001753735.1 Embelia ribes | reverse complement strand
ACTAGACCCGAACTAGAAGTGTTGGTGAGCCAAATCATGTATATCTTGGTGTTCATTTTTGTTTCTGCACTTATTTTTATGGTTGATTCTTATGAGTATTATTAAAATAGTGTCCCATTCATGGCGTATTTGCATCATATTTATAAGGGAATAATTCAACAACTGTTTATAACTGATTTTCGAATATAGATGCTCAGATCTCTGTCCAAATTAATTCAATAGTTGTTATCTGCTTGGTGTTGAAACTGTTATGCCGCCAATCTTTAATTCATATATTTTTGCCAATAGATGAGTGTATTCTTATCAATTCCTACTAATCGATATTGTCACCAATCGTGTTTGTTCATATGCGCTTGCTCGCATCTGGGCATCTGCTTGTTTATTCTGGCGGTGAGCTCATCAATCTACAAGTGAATGACACCTTAGTCACTATTGTTTGAACCGCATACTTTTAATTCACGCACTAGTAACCCATAATGTTTAGAAATGACAAGTTGGTCCACAATTTTAAAAAGAGCAATGTCGAATTCGCAATTTGCTTGTTACCCGTAATCGGACATAATCCCACCAAAAAAAAGTATACCCTATCCAACCTGATAGCCCAACACTATCCATGCTTGACCTTACCCACCAAGCACTGGATAGGGTAACAAATTTAATCCTTATACTCGTGTAACAACCTGATACCCAATCCGACCTATCAAATCCGACCTATCCGAACACGAAAATGCATAGCAAGTAGTTAATATGCATGCATATATAAGAGTTATGTAAATATATTAGTTATATGTATACGAATCGTACAAATCTATATAATCATATATTAATTTATAATCTGATTTTGTTATATAACCATACTTTGTTATAAGTTAAAATCAAAATTTAAATATAATTTCATGTTAAAACATAAAAGTACAATTTTTAGTTCAAGTGTTGAACATTTTTTTCTTCCAATACACGTGTCAAAGTTTTTAATGGTCTAATATTATAAAAATTTATACTATATTAACTTTTAATAAACAAAAAACTAAGACATGTTTAAAGCGAAAAAAACTTAAAATGTTGAACAAAAATATAATAGAATAATAGGGTAAATCCAATCCAAGTCGACCCAATATCCGAAGTTACCCGCAAGAGGGAGGATAGAATAAGATATGGACATACTTTTTTTCCCTTCTTACTTGATCCGACTCGAAAAATTGTCTTGTTGGAAGATATTGATAACCCAACTTACTTGAAACTTACCGGATCAGATGGGTTAGGTTAAATCGTGACCCACCACATTATATGATTTGTACAATCATCTACTTGATTATATTAGATGCGCAAAGTATTTTTTTTAAATAAATTAGTGCACTTGAATAAACTACATAGCGATTTGTACACTTTGAATATAACAATAGGGGTGAAAGTTATTGTATACCTAAAAGAGATATATATATATTTGGTCCCATTTCTTAGTATTTTTGTAGTTCAAAATTGATTTTGTTCGCATGACTTTCTTTCTTAGCCACCTGTGGTTGCTTGTAGGTCTTTATTTGTAACCGTTGTGTTATGAACATAAGATGATTTAAAAAAAAAAAAATCATAGTAGGATACAATACCGAAACTAATGATCACACTAATACTTCTTGTTATGTGAAAAAAACAAACACGGAATAATTAATATAATTTTCATCATTTGGGATTAACTTCAGTTGATATCAAGGATTAATTCAGTCAAGTTAATCAAAATTAAACCTAATATTGTTATAATAAAAACTGTTAGGACCAATTAGCATTGTCATTGATACCGAGGAAATTAGATTTTCTCATTTAATTTTTATATTTTATTATCTAAATTCATTTAAAATTTTCAAAAACTCATTACCAAAAAGTCATTTCCCTTACTATAAATTCATATTTTCAAAATTTTCCACCCATATCATCCTATTAAATTTGTAAAAAAAAAAAAATATTAAAATAATTATATATCATATAATAAAATGCTATAAAAATGTATTTTCCTGAATTTTAACCATTGTATTACAGCTTTTGTTAAAAAAAATATTATTTAATATAAAAATTATAAATAATAAAATTTTCAATAAAAAAATTATTTTAGTATTTTCCGAAAAACAAAAAAAAAAAATTAATAAAAAAATTGTGAATACCATATCTCTTGAAAAATAAAAAGACTTTTTGAATAAACAAAAGAGAAAAATCACAGGAACAGACTAAACAACCCATCTGAAGAACAATTCTATCACTTCATACACTCTCTATATCATCTCTGAATCTCATAAAAATGTCACGGCGGAGCCACACGACGGAGATATGTTGCATCGCCGGCGAAGATCTGTCCGACGTGGGCGCGGGAAAGGAGAGCTGGCTGGTGGACAACCCTAACCTCCTCACCGCCCTCGACACGCGCTCACTCGCCATCGCGAACCGGTCCACAGTCCTGATCCTGGACCTGAACCGGCCCGGCCGGGTCAAGATCCGGCCCGACCTCTCCCCGATCGAGGCCGAGTTTGTGTCCGCGGTCGAGTGGCTGGTGTTTGGCGACACGCGCGTGCTCGTGGTTGGGACTTCGGTTGGGTATCTGTTGGTTTATTCGGTTGACGGTGATCTCATTCATAAGCAGGTTAATTTGTTACCAATTTTTATTTGTTTATTAGTGTAATATTTATGTACAAATTGTTGCATTGATTTAGAGCTCAATGCTAATACCGTTCGAAATTAGGTCACGAGATCGTTGAACAGGAGTAAGAGCGAGAGCGTGAGCGTGAGCATGGGAGCAAAGTAGAACTTTTTGTCATTTGTGGATCACTCGTATAAAAGCATTAATTTGCAAAAAGGGGTTATACTATAGTTATAATTGATAAATACTCTCCATTGAGGTTTTAGGTGACGTAGGTTCGAAATAGAGATGGATACTATGTGAAAATAAGAAACCGGAAGATTAAGAGAAAGGTAATGACAATATAATAAATAATTGAAAAAACAATTTACAACTTTGTTTGGAAGTTAGAAAGCTATGATAAGAAAATCAATGTAATTACAAAGATGATTATATATTATAAACAAAATAATTTTGGTGATATTATGAAAATATAAACTACATTTGGAAATGTGGGATTTTAGCAAGAAAAGTAAATTGCTTGTGAGGCTGATTTGGTTGTAGGCAGTCTTCTAGATTTATTAGATCATAAATTATTCTGTATTTATCTATTAGGCTTAAAACTTGAACTTGCTTAGAAATGTTGGAAGCTTTAAGCTTGATTGGGGCTTAATAATTAATACGAATTTATTAGTGTTGGGTAATACTAATAACTAAAATAAAATCTAGGCCTAACCCTTAGCCTTAGCCTTAGCCGTATGCTTCCTAGTCTTAGGATTTTGAAATTTGTGGTAAGAATTAAGAAATCCAACTCAAACATTTCCTTAGTCATGGTTTACCTTACTTCTTAAGTCCGTCCATTACCTTTCATAGCTTCAAATTGGAGGCCTTTTTTGATCCGCTCCTTCAAACAATTATTGAACCAACATCAGACCAAAATGTGCAAGCACAACTACTGTTGTTTTGAGTACTTCTAGTTTTATCGGTGTCGCAAACCATGGCTGTTCAGGAGTAATGCCTACTATCACTCTTGCCTGTTTCGAAAAACATCCTGCAAGCTCATTAATGTTCTCTTTGAGAACAATTCTATTGAGTCTTTTGACTAGTTGTTTTAGTCCTGGATGCTGATTTTGGCTACATCTCCCACTTATAATTTTTTTGAAGTTATTGGCACATAAGTATGGGAAGAAAAATCTTTGATGCCTTGTCTTTCTCTCTCTAGAAAGCACCTCTACTAACCCTGGCCACCCCTAATCAACGGTCTTGGCAGAGCAGGAGAGAGAGCATATGATCTCCTCTTTCTCCCAGCCCCAATTTCATTTTTCATTTTTTTTCTTTTCTTTTTCTCCTATTTTGGATCCGGTTTGAAATTTTTGATTAGGTGCCATTGTAGAGATTTGGACGATCCACCTTTGATCTACAATCATCAGTCAAGTATTCTGAAGTACAATTGTATATTGGCTCTTTTTCAAATGATTGGTAACTCCAGCAACCCCAGATCTGGCGAGATGTGACTGGTCCTATTTTTCGTGTGTTTGATTGTTTTATTTAGTTTTTGTTAAAAGCCTCACCGCCCTCGACACGCGCTCACTCGCCATCGCGAACCGGTCCACAGTCCTGATCCTGGACCTGAACCGTCCCGGCCGGGTCAAGATCCGGCCCGACCTCTCCCCGATCGAGGCCGAGTTTGTGTCCGCGGTCGAGTGGCTGGTGTTTGGCGACACGCGCGTGCTCGCGGTTGGGACTTCGGTTGGGTACCTGTTGGTTTATTCAGTTGACGGTGATCTCATTCATAAGCAGGTTAATTTGTTACCAATTTTTATTTGTTTATTAGTGTAATATTTATGTGCAAATTGTTGCATTGATTTAAAGCTCAATGCTAAAACCGTTCGAAATTAGGTCACGAGATCGTTGAACAGGAGTAAGAGCGAGAGCGTGAGCATCGGAGCAAAGTAGAACTTTTCGTCATTTGTGGATCACTCGTATAAAAGCATTAATTTGCAAAAAGGGGGTTATTCTATAGTTATAATCGATAAATACTCTCCATTGAGGATTTAGGTGACGTAGGTTCGAAATAGAGATGGATACTATGTGAAAATGAGAAACAGGAAAATTAAAAGAAATGTAATGACAACATAATAAATAATTGAAAAAACAATTTACAACTCTGTTTGAAAGTTAGAAAGCTATGATAAGAAAATCAATGTAATTAGAAAGATGATTATATATTATAAACAAAATAATTTTGGTGATATTATGAAAATAAGAAGATTTTGAAGTTTTGAATTTCTTCGCAATGGTGCTTCCGAAAATTGTTCTCTGAGTCGAGCAATACGGGTACCAACTGAACCATTCATCACTCAGTACCGTGTTTCTTTATTACCATGTTATTTATGCATCAGCATAAATAGATTCAAATTCAAGTGTTGCAACTAAATTCGTGGAATTGACTGTCTTGGTGAAAGCATTAGTATTCATTCATTATTTATTTATTTATTTATAATAATTAAAATGTTAACCGGTTGATGTAGTATACAGTTTTTAAAATTAATTTCAATAATAATTTAGAAGAAGAGGCTTTATATCGACATGCTTTCGGGTTGTGAGTTATTAGCATTTCAATAAAAACGGTATGAAATAACCTTCCCAACATTATCATGAATACAAAGTTTGATCAAAAGACATATCATGGTTTTTATTATATTTATTTTTGTGAAAATAAAATACATATCTTGGTTCGTGTTAGAAATAGGAAAAAAAAAAGCTCAGAAGAATAAGTAAAAATCAAGGGAGATATTGGCGGGGCAGAACTACTAACTTACTAAGAAGGCCTACAGCCACTCTCTATAATTTTTTTGGCTACTAAATTTTAAGTGTAAAATTTTTTTTTTGTCATTTAGTACTAAAATTTCAGTGTGAATTTTTTTTCATATAGTTTCATCCATCTCCTTAAATTTGATGCTTATACATCCTAACTCCGCCATGGGATATTGGATTTGCGGTTGAAATTAGAATTCTCCAAATGTTACTAGTTTTGGAATATTACTTCTCCGGAAATATTGAACACTAAGAAAGCTGTACGCTACTGAATTTCGTGAAGACAAATTTTAAAAATTCAATGGTAAAATAAATTAGGATAGCTAGAAAATATTTTCATTTTGGAGTCTATAAATTCTCTTTGCCCTTGAGGTAATTTGATTGAAATATAAAAATCAGTATGATTAAAATTTCCTTTAACACTACTATATTTGTGCAAACCTTAGCTACTAATGGTCATAAAGAAGAATACGTATATGTATATAATTAGTATATATCTTCTTATCTATATAAAGTGTTGCTCTAATTATATTCCATCTAATTGCGATTTCTATCTTCCAACTGCTGAAAATATGTCCCATTAAATTAAAAATTAAAAATATTAAGATTTACCATAATGCAAATAATTAAAATTATATACATATATATCAACTTATATAGCATAAGTTATTAAAATTGAATTTCCTGTAAGATCATGCACAATCCCAAAATATACATATATATTATTACATAACTATAAAATAACTTATAATTAAAAAATTATTAAAATTATATTTGAGAATCAACATATTTTTAGAAAATAAATATTTTTATAAATTAATTTCTACCAATATAAGATTCTCAATAAATTTTCAAAATATTATCCTAATCAATATTAATTTTTTAAAATATTATAATAATTAGATTTTTGAATACCTAAAATTAACCTAAATAGAAATTATTTTTTGATAAAAACATTATCATAGTATATAATCTACTTTCATAAAATAATTAAAATTAATATATACATATATAAAAAAAGATAATACACAAGTGCATCTTATCTCATCCCTTTGTTTTGTAATTTTCTCCTCCTCAAACTCAATTTTCTCTCAGCCGGAAAGGAAAGCATGGAAGAATTTGAGTCAGCAGCATTCATGCAAGCAGTTGAAGACAGGCCCAAACCCTCGGCGATAGAAGCCGAAGGCATCCCATTGATCGATCTCTCTCCTCTCGACTCTGAAAAAATCGCCGGTCTTGTAGCTGAAATCGGCGATGCTTGCGAAAAATGGGGATTTTTTCAGGCAGACTCACACATAAATACACTTTTTCAAAATTTTAGCTTTCTACTAACTAACAATTCACCTCAATCTTATCCGAATATGCATTTTTAAGATTGCTTTTAAAAATAGCTATTGAGTTTGCTTTGAAAAATTGTTTTAATTTGTTCTTTCAGTAATTACTATGATATCCTCGATTATATCTTTTATATTTTTAGTACATACCTATTTTTATTTTTTTAAATTAAAAAATACTATTATTATTATTATTTTTTAATATTTGTTATTTTCGTCGGCAACAGGGTTAGTATCTCACACCCACGATAATTCCCTATACGGACCAGGATCAGCCTAACAAAGTTAGTCGGTATAGTGCGGCACATGTGAATCGAAATATCCACCTCAAGCTTGAAATCATAAGTACCGATTATTCGACTATTAGACCGACCTCTTAGTGTTAAAAAATACTATCTTACCAAATACTATATTATTTATTAAAGTAACTTTTAAACTTTATTTAATAAACATTGGTATTATGCCCGTTTTCATAATTAATTTTCAAAAATGATTTTGTAAAAATGATTTTAACGAGCACAGCCATTCGAAAACTAGGCATGCAAGTGATATCTTATGCACTATTGTTAACGTTGAAAAGCAAGAGAAACTGAATATTATAGCATATACAAATTGATATTAAGAATCAAGGCATGGGATTGGCATATCAAGTCTAGAATAACCATGTTTGCTCATTATTTGCTCTTTTTAATATCTTTATATCGTATTTATTGGAGTCACATCTCTAGTAATTATTTTCTAACATCATGAAGGTCTCAATCCTCACCATTTTTTTTGAAGTATGAAATTTTTACTAATTTCTACACTGGGGTATGTAGTAAAATATGTTACACAAGTTTTACAAAAGAGATAAATTTCTTTATCTTTATCTGTTTATTATAGTTCTTGACTGCTTGTGTCTTGTTTGAGACACTAGTTATCTGTACAAGTGTTGTTTTATTCTTTAAACTTTTCCCCCTAAATTACAAGTTTGTATTCTGACAATGGTTTCTGAAATGGTGAAGATGTTTTTAGGTGATCAACCACGGTGTTCCGTTAGAGTGTCGAGAGAAGATCGAGCAAGCGTCGAGGGAGTTTTTCAGGCAGGGGAAGGATGAGAAAGGGAAGGTGAGGAGAAACTTGGAGAACCCGATGGGTTACTACGACGGAGAGCACACGAAGAATGTTAGGGACTGGAAGGAGGTTTTGGATCTCTTAGCAGAGGAACCGACTGCCATCACAACCTTTCACGAGGAGGACGAAGAGGGCATCAGGTTGCTTTATAATCAGTGGCCTCAATCGCCTCCTAATTTCAGGTTTATTTCCATGAGATTAATTTGTTCATGTTGTTCCCTAGTTTTATGTTTAAGCGAGTTCTAGTATGGTAGACAAAGACGGCCACAAAAAGTAGCGGATGCAGAATTTTGAGCATAGTAATAAATTATCGAAACAATTTTTGTTGTATGTAAAGATGTCATTAGATTAACTTCTTAGCTACAACTTTAAACTGAATGTATTCAGCTTTTTCCTTGGCTGGGAAAAAATTGGCATTTTGCTCAGAAGTTGCGCCAAACAATTCACTATATGTGTTACCATTGTACTTGTTACTCATATACCAGTAACAACTTCGTGATCGAGAGTGTGGACTCCGATCAATAATAGCTTTTCTTTTTTTGAGCATAAAAGAAATGGATACAAATATGAATTTATATATTTTTCCTGATATATCGCCAGGGAGGCATGTGAAGAACACACAAGGGAAATGGAGAAGCTATCACACAAGCTATTGGAACTAATCTCCCTCAGCTTAGGCCTTCCTGCAAATAGATTCAGAAGCTATTTCAAAGACCAGGTGAGCCTTATGAGGCTCAATTACTATCCAGTTTGCCCGTTTCCTCACCTCGCGCTGGGCGTTGGCCGTCACAAGGATGAGGGTGCCTTAACCGTGTTGGCTCAGGATGATGTGGGAGGGTTAGAAGTGAAGAGAAAATCCGATGGGGAATGGGTTCGAGTTAAGCCTACCCCGAATGCTTACATAGTCAATGTTGGCGACGTTATTCAGGTAACCCTCATCCTCAGATGATTTCATTTGTTTTCCAAAATATTTTCCGAAAAATTTCTTGAATTGATTAACTAAGTAATTATCTTTCATAACAAATAAGAAAGAATGGTGCTCACGGGCTCCCTGAAGATGCTATTATATATGTACCTTCGAAAATATGGTTTTTTTTCCATATTAATTTTCCCCACAAGATTTAATACTTTTGTCTATTTCTATTTCTAAAGGTATGGAGCAACGATAAGTACGAGAGCGTCGAGCACAGGGTGATGGTGAACTCCGAGAGGGAGAGGTTTTCCATCCCTTTCTTCTTCAACCCGGCACACTACACCATGGTTGAGCCTATCGAGGAGCTGATAAACGAGAAAACCCCGAAAAAATACAAGCCATTTAACTGGGGAAAATTTATTGGTGCCAGATTCGTAAGTAATTTCAAGAAACAGGATGTTGAATACCTCCAAATCTACCACTTTCGAATTCCCGAGTAATTTTCTGTTTTAGGAAAATTGCAACCCTCGTGTAAAATATTCGCCTAAGTCCCACCTTACACGCTCTTGAGCATCAATTTTTACGGCATTGGTTAAGGGGCAAAATTGAATGTGATGCATAAGATTAGAGATCGAGTGAAAAGTTGATAGTTTGGGGTGAAGTGTGGATGGCGTGATTTTATGTGGGGGACACTGTAATTTATCGTAGTTTGTTTTTAGTTGCACAAAATAATAATTGCAATAATAATAATAATAACAATAACAAGAAGAAACAATATAATAAATAACAAGAAGAAACAATATATGATGTTGTAGCCGTGTCTTGGCTGGGCTTCTAAATTGTAATGGTATGATATGTATTGTTATTGTATCATGGATTATAACAGAAGTTCAAAACTTGTAATATGTAGTCGTTTGTGTGTTTCAATTATTCAGTCATTTGTATTCTTCTTGTTCAATTTTCAACATTATTTAAAAAGGGCGATTCAATCGGTACATTATTAATTTTTTTGTTTCTCTTTGCCAAAGACACCGTTTTATGCCATACCTATAATGCTGTTAGCACCGTGTTAATTAAATTGATTTTTTTTTAATTATCGGTGCCATCATTTTTTCCTTAAGAACATTACATTAAAGTTACTAAGATACCCAAAATTTTTAAATTCCCAAACACTTCATCTTTTTCGTATGAACTATTTCTCTCTCTAAACCTAAAATCACATCTTAAACCTAGTTTATAACACTATTCTATTCAATCTAAACACTATTAACCTATCTAATATGTACATTAAATCATGTTTAGAGCACTTTAATAAAGATTTGAAGATTAATGGACCTATCAATAGAATATATTAAGTTGTCTTCTCAATTTTCATAGTCAAAGGTATGTCTTCCATTACAACTTATTAGACATGTAATATGTGAATATATTTGTAAAAAACATGGTCGAAATTGCTTGTTTTTGGTAAAAAAGCTAAAATCGTATTTAGAAAGATTCCTAATCTTCAAGATTTATGTGCATATTTCGACTTCCATAAGGTCGAAGTTTTTATTTATCAATATCGACTTTAGTAAAGACAAAATGTATTAAACTCCTTAATATACACTATTAAGTTAACTTATATTCGACTTTATAATAGTCGAAATAATAGAAAATTTTCGGACATGCTACAGTCGAATTATATATTAAAAGAAGTTGAAACATTTTGCAATGTTCATTGAGTACTAAAATACAGAAGTCGAAACTCTATAAACTTTTCGACTTTACCAAGATCGAAAGTACGGATTTAATAATTTATTATTTTTTTCTTTTCTCACATACTGATTTAATAATATAGGATGGTGATCAATTGAGATCAAATGAGGAAGAACGAATATTTAAAATGGGAATGGAAATGGATTTGGAGGAGAAGCATCAAGTTGGGGTAATTCTATTTTTGCAAATACCATTCCAATTCCTTTTTTTTTTTTTTTGGTTTATTGCAAATAATTATTTTTATTATTAATATTATTTCAATTTATACATGATATGGATATGCTCATTGCTGAGAACGAACAAGTACAAGAAGATGAAAAAACGAAAAAGTTAATGAAGAAGAAAAAGAAAGCATTGAGCCTGAGAAAGTCGTAAGAAATTTTTTTGAATGCAAAAAGATTGTTAAAACTAGAGAATTAGAAGTCATATCTCCCAATCTGGTTGATGTGTCTAGAGAATTTATCACTTACGAGGTGCGTTAAATTATCCATATAGGTTTTGGCCTATTGTTTTTGTCGATCTACCTTAATTTACGTATTTTGATTAAATTTGAAATATTTTTGTTAGGCATTCACGACTATTAAGAATGCAACTGAGTGGATAAAAAAATGGGGGAAATGATAGTAGTAGTTATAGTGAAATTGACATCGAATTATGGCAAAAATCGCACACCATCTATATACTTTGCATGTGAACGTAGTGGAATACAATGTAGCCACGTTAAAGGTGGTGTTTACATTAAAAAGTATCTTGTTTCATCTTTAAGAAAGTCAAAACTTATGAGTATACTCGTCTTTATTAAAGTTGAAATAATGTTTAGAAAAGTCAGAGCACTGATATTTTAATATCTTGTTTCGACTATAAGAAGGTCGAAAATTTGGAGTTTACTCAACTTTCTTAAAGTTGAAAGTCACAATTTCACTATGTTTTCATTATATTCAATACTAACATAATTTTTTCATTCCACAAAATTTTCAACACAAACAAACACATAAATTAAACACAATTGCCAATTACAAATGTCACATGCGTCATTAACAAGATTGACAACTTTCATAACACACTAACCAAAAAGTACGTACACAATAAATATAAATTAAATCAATAAACCTGATGCGCTACAAAAACTAACCACCAAACTACAAATGAGCTAAAAATAACACACTCTATTTCTTATTCCTTTTGGCTCCTTGCGTAGCTTTCTCCTTCCCTTTCTTGCCCCACGGACTTGCCTTCCTTTTACATCCCCTGGATGATCCATCGGATTCTTTTTCTCCTTCTCCGTCTCCATCTCATTCTCCTCCTCGTAGTAAGCCGAATACACTTTTAATCGTGTTCCATATCTGTTCCTTTGTAGTTTTACACTTATTCTTTACCAATTTGTCCAATAACTGCACAATATTGGTCTTGGCTTCGTCCTGAAAGAAAATGCAAAATTTTATGACACTAAAACCATTGGGATCATGCACGTGTACAACTACGATACTAAATAACTATTATACTTCCACAGTTGGGATGGATGAATGGTTATGTGAGTTATATCACTCTTCATAATCTGCAGTGCATTCACCCTTAGTTTTCATACGATCACTGCGATCATGCACGTGTACAACATGGTTCCGATACGTCACAAAATCACCTGCCCTGGTTGTATATTTATCAGTGTATGATCTTGATTTCTCCCCCCATTTTGCTTTCTTTGGAGCGATTGGAAAACCCGGTATGCCCTGGATGTGACCAAATTGTTAGATAATGTGTTCGGGGTGATACGGTTCGGCAATATCATCCAGATTAGGAAACCCATAAACCAAACAATCTAGTCTTGGGAGGCAACCACTTCACGATAAGGCGTCCAATTAACCTGCAACACAAATGATATAAGTCATTCACATTTAATGTCGCGCCCCCAAATCCCAAGCACCCGGGACCCAGGGTTGCGAGGTGAAACACCAACACAAACACCCAAAACATACAACCACTAACCA